>JAHWFP010205574.1:9860-35915 GCA_023313725.1 Lithobius niger | reverse complement strand
AACAACAACAACAACAACAACAACAACAACAACAACAACAACAACAAGAAATGGCCATGCTGTGGACGCCGAACGGTTTGATTGTTGTCATTAAAATTTGTAATGCAGTGAAATAGTTGCGACACGACCCCAAATACCGAATTTCGTTGCTCTATGTCAATTCTGGCCGAAACTGTAGGAGCTCAAAGTTTGACATTTAACATGGAAGTTCATGCTAAGGCTTACATAAGGACCGCTACCGCGGTCCTTGATGAGGCACAACCTACCAGAATTTCCAAGCTTATAGACAATGTATATTTTAGAGAGCTAAAATCTGGCTCGACCTGTCGCCATTGCAAAAATCGAACCAGCCACGGACCCCAATGAAATACCCCCAGTGTCCCCACAGTCCCCCCCCCCCCCCCTCGCGCCCCAGAACCTCCTCGTGATGCCTCCTAGGGGTTTGGGTAACAGATTCTTATAGATCAAGCTAAAAACATGAAATTGGGTGTAAAAGTCACTCTTAGCAGTATAAAACGAATCAGCCATGGAAAAGACTCTCTTATAACAGTTATTTTAAGGTGATTACAGTGTTCTTTTCTGTGTTATTCTTGCTAAAACAAGAAAAAAAATAAGGGATATTAGTATTAAAAAACGCTTAAGCGTATAAAATACGGATGTAAGCCTTAAAAAACTTAAAGCTCTAAAGAAACAGATATTAGAAAAAGACATGTAAGCCATCAGCGTCGCTCTAATACGTGTAAAAGAAGCTCCAGCTTGTTTTTTGGGTCGCTGGAGCTTCTGTTACACGTATTAGTGCGACGCTGATGGCTTACATGTCTTTTTCTAATATCTGTTCCTTTAGAGCTTTACGTTTTTTAAGGCTTACATCCGTATTTTATACGCTTAAGCGTTTTTTAATACTAATCGTTAGTAGCTGTGCTGTAAAATCTTTTTAATTTATGATGGAAATGAGCTTTAATTTTGATTACTATAAGAGGAAGACCTGCGGGGTTTGACCCACACAACCTATAAACAGAGGATGCTGCACCGTTGAAACCCACGCGAAACATTATACGGAAAAAAAACAAACGAACAAGTTTGAAACAAGAAATCAAAAGTAAATAATGGATATTCAGACCTTGTGTAAATTCAGCATCATCTCAACATAATCTTGGAATCTTTACGTTTTACACGACCTCACAAGTGGCAAATTCTTGTGTTATCATGTTGATTTCAGCCGTTTGTACAGAATACCCTGTATTTGGAAGTCAGTTTCGTCTGTTATAACCATCCGAGAATCCAACTAACGTCCAGGCGTTTTTTCCCCATATGTATAGGTAGATCGGTCTCGGGATTTGAACTAGGTTTGGAGACAACGCTGACCACTGGGCTGTGATGATTCGCATTGCTCGGAGCCCCCAGTGAACCCTCACAAAGCGCGCAGTGATCTTGGGTACTCACTTTTCCTCCATCTCGTATCTGTGCACGCACGACGGATGTGTATTTTGGGAGTTGAGCAGTTAACTAAAGTTTTGAACCTGAATCTTCCGCTCTCAGCACACTTCCACAACGCACTTGCCTCTCAGAAATTCAAATTCTACATTCTAGGTGATTGGAAAGAGATGGACGGTCGGTCACTGAACGACACTGAAGACACCTTGGGGAAGGGGGGGGGGAGTTGTCCGCCTTGCCCTATACGGTAATAGTGTTAGTCGCTTGTCGACCAATTCAATTGATTTGTATCATGGCACGTGTCAATTGGATTGGGAGCAGCATTATTCCGGCGCCCACTCAATTTGTCCACAGCGGGCGTGCAAACACCCCCCCCCCAACCCGTCCACATCACCCTTACAACATCTCGCTCGAGCCCACCCATAAACACCCACAGTCCCCTAAATTGAGATTCGGCCTAGGCCCGAGCGCTTCATTCAGCCAACAGCGTTTCGCGACAATGGGAGAGGCAATGCGCGTGCGCTGTCGCTTGAAGGCGGGAAATCAAGTTAGGGACGCAAAAATTGGTCCGTTAGGGCGTCAAAGTCTTGCATCACCTGCATACTTGGGTCTTGGTTGTTGGTAACTTGTAGGAAAAACAGGAAAAACGTTAGTTTTTGTATCCTTACGCCTGCCTCTTAAAGTGGCACTATCACCGATTGAAAGTAGACGAATTCTAACAACATCTAGCGCTGTGTAGTACCATCTAGCGTTTGCTTGCACCAAGCGAAGGAATGCATAACGGCATTTCTTTTAACGAAACAAACAAGCCACGACATCCTTAGTTATTGAGTGAAAATTTGGTTCATCCTTGTGCACCTACGAGCAAGCTAACAATATCAAAGGTTAACAATATCAATGTCGCTAGATGGCACCACGGTATTTTCGTTCGCATTTCAATCGGTGATAGTGCCACTTTAAAGGAGCCTTTTCACCGAATGACAAGCTACAGCATCTATAATTTGTTCCACATTATGTTTGCAGGCAACTGACCGTATATGACGTCAAGTTTCCTTCCACTACGAGTACAAAAAATACGTAATATTCTACTCGTAGACGCTAACAGTAACTGTGTAGTCTACAAGTGTGATATCCACTTGTCTACCATTATTTAATTCAATGTAGCACTTGATTTCAACAAGAGATGCAATGCACAAAGAAATTAATTTTTACACAACAAACAAGCCGCGTGTCTCCTTAATTATTTAATGTAAAGTTAGTGCGTCCACGTGCACCAGGGAGGAAGCGGTCTAGAGTAACGATATCACTGTTGTTAGATGGCGCCCATTAGGCGGTTCAAAATCTGAGTTTCAAAACAGTCGTACTTTATAAAGAAGAAAAAAAGCGTCCGTTGTTACGTTTAGCTTAATTTTACCGCTTCCTTTCTGGTGCACGTGCACACACAAACTTTACACTCAATAATTAAGAAGACACGAGGTTTGTTTGTTTCATAAAAAGAAATTTATTTGTGTGTTCCTTCGCTTGTTAAAAGTAAGGGCTAGACAGAACTAGTCTGTCATTTGGTAGCAATTCCCCTTTAAAGAGCGTCTTGAAACGGAACTATACATAACGAACTAAATATTTTAGGAGAACAAAGTTTGTTAAAAACATACATAGAAATACAACGTTTCGGGAGTCACTGCATCTTGTTCTCAAGTGCTCGTAAAAGCGAAGAATGACAGCTCACATGTCAATATCAAGGAACACTGCATTTCATAAAGTTAAAAAGGCAATATAAACCTAAAAGATGAACCTCGTCAGAATAGGTATGCAAATACGAGACCCAAACCGCTCACCTGCAAACGCAGTATCGAAATGAGGCAGGATGTGATAAGTATTACCATTTATTGGCAGAGCGGAGCGTAGCCTATAACGGACCCCAAATAGTAAAATGTTGCGTGGCCTGGCTGTCGACGCGCCATTAAGCCTCGTTTCCTCTCCCCCCCCCACCCCTATAACGGACACCAAATTGCGAAATGTTGGTTGCGTTGCTGGTTTGTTGGTTGGTTGGTTGCAGTTTTTTTGTCTGAGTGGAACCCAAACGAAAGGTGGGATTGGAATGAAATTTGGTACATCATGAAACCCCCAAAAGAATTGTTGAGCTACGATTTGCCGTAAATCGACCAATTATTACGGAAGAAATTACACTTTTTCGAATTTATTTCTAACACTCACCAATGCAGATTTGGAATCCTGAATAGTTGACTTAGTACAGCTGTTAAGCAACAAAATCATTCACATTGAGCTAAAAGCATGAAATTTGCTACACAAGTCATCGTTAGCAGTACAAATCGAACCAGCCGTGGAATTCCCATGACTTTGAAATACACCCAAGGGCCCCCAGCACCACCTGTATGCACCCCTTGAGGCTTGACCAATAAATTCTTGCAGATCGAGCTAAAGAATTATTTCTAGACAAGTAATTCTTGGTAGTACAAATCGAACCAGCTATGGAACCCCCATAAATAACCTTCAAGGGCCCCCAGCACCCCCTGTGCACCCTCCTTAAGACTTGACCAGCAAACTCTTGCAGCTCGAGATAAAAGAATGAAATTTGGTACGTACACAATTCATGCTTGGCAGTACAAATCGAACCAGCTGTTAAACCCCCATGAAATGCCTTCTAAAGCCCCCAGCGTCCCTTGTGCCCCCTCTCTGCGGCTTGATCAACAAATTCTTGATGAACGAGCTGAAAACATGAAATTTGGTACACATGTTATGCCAGGGCAACAAATGTGGTGCAAATGTGTTGCTTCCTATCTGAGGCTTAACTAACAAATTCTTGCAGATCGAGCTAAAGGCTTGAAAGTTCGTGCATAAGTCGTTGTTAGCAGTACAAATCGAACCGCCATGGAACCCCCTTAATCCCCCCCCCCCGACAAGATCCCCCAGCACCCCTCTGTGCACCCTCCTTAACACTTGACTAACAAATTCTTGCAGATCGAGCAAGAGAAAGTAATTTGGTACACAAGTCATTCTTATCAGTACACATCGAATTAGCCATGGAACCCTTATGAAATACCCCCATGGCCCCCCAAACATCACCATGTGTCCCTTGATTTCACTTCGCTCCGCCTCATAGGCCCAAAGTCTGTTTCCTAGTCTTACATGGTAGGCGAGTAGCGTTGCAGGAAATTGCAAGTTAAAAAATGGAAACTTTACAGCTTTGCTTAAGAGGTGGTGGTTGGTTGTGGGGGGAGGGGGGTAGTGGGGATGGGTTTTATTAAACTCAGCTAATACAAGTTTCTTGATATAGGGACATATTCTTTCATGAATTTATTTTAGAGTATGATATGTTTCAGCAGGGCTGGTGAGAAAAAATTACAGCGTTTCAAGCTTAATTCAGATTAATTCAGATCAAGGTTAATTGTTTGACTTGGAAAAGAATACTAGCATTTTCTAGGTCAGGTTTGTGCTCTGTCTGAATCCGATCGGGTGATTTGCCGGTGCTCATGCAGTGCTGGACATGAAATTTAAAATTTGATCTGTGGGCAGTAATTCTTTCCCGTAGTTTTTGAAGACTTTGTCCAACTCAGTGGCCCCCGCAAGTACATTGTTGACGTGGGATGCCGTACACTGTATTACGAGTTTTCAATACTTTCTCTATATATTATAGTTATCTGCCAGAGATAGTGAGCTGCTTAATGCTGGGGTAGTTGCTAGAGAACAGCCGAATACGGTTTTAGGCTAAAATTTCCTAATATGCTCGGTGATTCCTTACGGCAAAGTGAAGTAATTAGATGCTTTTCTGTAATTTTCATACTATTATCAAAGGCTTCAGTTATAAGTCTCATTAAATCAAAGGCAATGGATAGCTGTTTACTATGTACTTTCGCAAGGCGTACTGGATTTCAGCAATAAAACGCTCTTGTTGTGTAAAAATTATTTGAATTTCTCCAATCACGATATATTGTACTGGGTGGGGATCAATTATATGAATTAAAATCTATGGTTTTTCTCATCTGTATCAGTTTACGGCAATGTGTGAATTCGACTTGATTAACCTATTCAGTCACGGCTAGCAAAAAAATGTGACAACTACTAGATGGACGAAAAACTAAATCCCAACTCTCACTGCAAGCTTTGTGAGGGGTTCCCGGGGACCCCGAGCAAAGCGAGCAGCAACAGCCCAGTGGCCAGCGTCCTAGGCCCGTATTCCCCATGCTGACTCAGTACTTGGCCCCAACTACGACTCTACTGAGCACGGATGGAAGTCAAGTGTGGATTCCGTATTCCCAACGACGACTCGTACTTGACTTGAGCAAGATTTCTCAAGATATGCTCAGCCGAGCACGAGTTACAGAATACCATTCCTAAGTTACTCAGAAATGTCCTACAAGTTTCCGTATGTTTCCGTAGGAAAACATATTACATACGGTACACATTCTCGATAAAATACGGTGCTAACTTCATGTAAACAGGCATACAAGTTGTGGGAATCAAGAACAGTAAACCATTGTGGACGGAATGGTGTTAACGCTATTGGTTTATGAAATAATAGCCGAAAGAACAAGAATGGAACGGCGATACCGAAAGGGAAAGTGTTACCGCCCTCTGCTGACGAAATGCAAACGCCAAAATAAGCTTGCAACGCTTGCTTACTTTACCTAATTCTTGTAATCAAGTATAAAATGCCTTTACACTTAACTGAAAGATAAATATTACGTCTCAGGCTGGAAAATAGTAATTTGATCTGCATTATTGTAGGCCCGTGGATTTTATCTAGAGTGTCTTTATTCAAAAATCGGTTTTTCTTCAAATTTTGGAACAAATCATCAGTTGTTTGCTGATTTATTTCCTTATTAGAACGAGCGTAAAAAAATCAGTTTTTCCTCAACTTTTGGAACAAATCAAAAATCGCAACTTTCGCAACTTAATCGCAACTTTCCCCTTGTATTTGGTTTTTTTGTTAATAGACTACAGAATAACTCTACAAAATGGGTAAAGATAAAGGTTAAAAGCACAAAACCATTCTTGGACAATTTAACAATACGACATGTCTCACTGAGCAATAAAACACAAACTACATTTCATTCAGAGATCAAATGAAAGGAGCGTTACAATAGATTAATCCAGCCGGACTCCCAATATTCCCGGCATTGAAGTACAGAAAAATTTTCCAATCTTTGATAGATTCTGCTTCAGTAAAATTCATTACTACACACACATATTAAAAAAAAAAAATGGGCTACATAATGTCAAGCTATGACACATTTACCATGTGTCTTGTACGACATGGCATTAGCCACATTTTATGTGACGGGCATTGCGAGGCAGAGCAATGGAACTTCTCACGCAGCGTTGATGTGTACCTGTCTGAAACTTTTGAATCCACTGCCCGATTCATTAACAATTTTTCACATGCATTTTACACTTTAGTTGCCGATTTAAGTTCGTAAATCAATAAAATAAGGTAGGGGTTTCGGGACTTTTGCCTCAAATTTCCAAATTAACCAGGAATCATTAATCATTTAGGAACTAAGTAAAAATTAATTCACAATTTAAACATTTGACACATAAAACGACACCTAAAAGCATACGCATCACGTTTTTCACGCTTTCGTTGAAAACCTTTGATGGACAAATTTAACTAATCACCGTGTATAAGCATTCACGTCTTTTTGATTTGTGCGTAGTAATGAATTTTATTGAAGAAGAATCTAAAAAGATATGAAAATTGTCTTGCTAAGTACATTGTGTCAGGAGCTTTAAAGAACTTCAGTTGAGGAAATCCTGCATCTTGATTAATCAATTATTACAGTGCATTTTACACTTTGGAAAATATTCTGGAAATGTATAAAAATATACAAAAAAAATGTAAAAATATACCTGACTTAAGAAAGTGCCTTTTCCTTTTGCTTCTGTGAAATGTAATCGACCTACCAAGGTTTGTTGATGTTTTTCGTGCATGAACGTCCTGAAACTAATATCCACCAAAAAACCTGCCCTTATTCCCCGTATTTATCTGGAGCGAAATTAATAACCATAATTAGTGTCCTTATCGTCCCTATTTGCTTACTATTTCCCGCCTTTTTTGTATGCTACAAATGAGGTCACGTGGACGTCCCTACTCCTATCACTTTTCCCGCTGTTTTTTCCAGCGTTGATAACACAGAGAAGAAAAAAAAATCGTTGCCATGGAAACTAGGGCAAGGTCACGCGCTAATGGCAACAACGAGACATCTTAATTAGACAAACCATCAGAGGATCGTCGTCTCATTTTACATATTGCCAACAAAAAAAGGACATCCAGTTAGTACCAACAACATGTTACAGGGAACGGCATTGCGCATCTCCGGATGTGACGTAGCAAGAACGTGTTCACCGCTGCGGTTCTTCCGGTAGATCGTATTTCAGAGTCCGAGCTTGAACGTTTCTTTTTTTAAATCATCCTTCCCTCCACACTGTAAGTGCATCCCAAAAAAATATATATTACAGTAATTTTGCGAGTCATGGATGTTTTTAGACATTTTAAAATAAGAGTTTGAAGATGCAATTCATAGTTTGAAACATTAATCACGGCTTTCCTAAACGCACTGAAAAGTAGCGTTCGGCAAAATCAATAGATAGAAAGAATGTGTTCGAAAGAAAGAGAGAAAAGGAGAGAATATACACATATTAAAAAAAAAAAGGAAAAAAGATGGTGGAAGGCCGACGACCGGAAGTGAAGGAGGGTGCAAAATGGGAGAAAAGCCAGAAAAACAGAGGGCCAACGACGGGAGACCGGAAGAGAAAGAGGGACCGTTTTCCCGACGAGATGATGGATCGACGAAGGGGAATACGGAAACATTCCCCAAGGCAAAAAAAAAAAAAAAAAAATCTCTCGGAAAAAAAAAAATGGTTTTATAAATTTATTAAAGACGAACTGTTATCTCTAAATTTAATTTTTCTCGTTGCACTTACAAAATGCACTACAAATCGTTACGTTAGCTAATTAGTTCGGTTTTCAGTATCATAAAAGAAAAATAGCTACAGAAAGCCATTTCTCACAGGGAAGAAATACATCTGTAGAACTTGTAAAGATCCAGATTTTTTTTTGTAATACACAGTTTCTACCAAACAACTTCCAAGTTACGTAATTATTTGGTGAATGGGTGCAAGGCAGTGTATAAATTGTGTGTAAAATTCCACACAAGCTGGCGCTGTCCCGCGACTGACATTATCCCAGACGACTGCTTCATCAGGCCTCAGAGGACCGGCGAATCGCCGAACATGTCAATGTCGAAAAAAGCAGGTGAAAACAGAGGAGGGGAAGTTCAACAGACCCACTGCCACCCCAAACGTTATGACACGCAGAAAAGAGTGCCATGGATATTAAACGAGCAAATTGGACTTATGAAGACACAAAGTTCTTTTCAGAGGACTCAAGTTGGTTACGGGAGACTGTCATGACCTCGTTCACCGACCCAGCCTGACCCATCATGTCCAGGGACCCGAAAGACGCAATCCAGGAAGACGTTTTGTATACTTGGCAACTAGAGGCCGAGTGGGACAAAATTCCTCACTTCCATCTGCAAGAACAAGTTTTTACATGCTAACAGAATCCGTTTAATCAGCAGCCATCATGTGACGAACTATTTCAAATCATGATCCGTAAAATTCATAGATTTATGGTGTAAAGAATATTAAGAAATCTGGCGATTACTGTGCTCAGCATGTTACCGGCATGCACGACCCGCCGTCGTGCATTACTGCCACCACTGTGCATAAATAAGCTTCGTTGTAGGTGAAGCAACAACAGATAAACTGCCCGTCTGCTTGTGGACAGTTTATACAAACTGTCGTATGAAAATAGGGGGCGCCTGCCTGAGCTTATTAAGCACAGTATAGCATACAACAAAGTACAATGTCAGTTCTTGTGACTACAGACAAACTGTCCGACTGTTTTCATCTCTTACTTATATTACACAAACTTTCGTGTTGTAAGCAAACACCGACACACAAGCCATGCATTAGTTGGCTGTTTGCATCCAGCATCAATAAACTATCCAATGTGAATTTAAGGAGTAATCAAACTCACAAACTGTCGCGAACTGCATATTTTATTTTATTTTTTTATCACAAAATTATTGCTAGAGACTCCTGTTGTAGGGGTAGCATGCAGTCGGGTTGACTTGGCCGGAAAGAGGGAAGCGGTATGACGTTAACCCCTGCTCGCCAGCCAACTCGGCTTCGGAAGTATACATTCATTCATATACTTAAAGTGGTTGGGGATGAGAAGGCCACTCTTCACCGCTTGATCCAGGAGGTCGTGACCCGCCAAAACGGCAGAGAGAGTTTTTGGAGCAAAAATGGGTTTCTAAGTA
The DNA here is from genome assembly GCA_023313725.1 of Lithobius niger. Lineage (NCBI taxonomy): Eukaryota > Metazoa > Arthropoda > Chilopoda > Lithobiomorpha > Lithobiidae > Lithobius > Lithobius niger. Next base: position 26,136 of record JAHWFP010205574.1, on the reverse strand, counting down.
ACACTTACGGCGCGTAACGTCCTGATCAATGGGACGAGGGGGTGTCGTCCAACTCAGGGACCGTCCCTATAACAGTCGTGTTCTCCGATTCACTGCTACGGCTTTCGGGGGTTTGAAACTGACGGACTTGTCTAGGCCACTTGAAGCACAGCTTGTTTTTTGGGATAAGGCATCTTCACGGAAAACCCTAGACGTATACAATGCAACGTGCTTCTGCATCCTATTATAGCAGGGGCCGGTGCTACATCCCGGAAACATCCCGGACCAAGCCTGAAATGAAGGGTACCATGTCCTGATATTCAAAATGCAGCAATAATACTCCTGTAAGGGATGACGACGCTACTGGCTTGGTAAGCGAACTGAATTTAATTAGCACTAACCACTTACCCATTAAGATGTTAGACTTTGATGCGCAGTTAAAGCAATAGGCAGATGCAACCCTTATACTCCTTCAGTAGGGGACATCGGTCGGACGTGGGGAATCGTGTTTTCAGTGTTGACATGTGTAACTCGGCCCATTCAGACGATAGATGGGGTGTAAAACAAAAATCCGGACTGCTCAACTGTAGTGATGGGGGTCAGCGGCCTTTCAGCAATTTCCGTGCAGCTTTCCGTGCACCAACCGAGCGGTGGAGATTAATTAACGTGGACAATTTGCATGGTGTGCACAACGCCAAACAAGCCTTAGGGGGTGACTGTGGTGATTGTGGTGCTGGGGTGAATTAGTAAACACTGCAGTTTTCATAAGAAATCATTGCACAAATGTTAGGAATAAGAGCATGATGCCTAAACAAATTTGGGAAGTACTAATTATAAACCTACCAAAAAGTACTTCAGGGCAATAGGATGTTAATGTTTTACCCTAAAACCGCCACTGTACAGGAAGATAGATTGCTGCAAGTGGAGTTCATCTCACCACGGAATTATAAAATAAAAATAAGCACGTGTCAAACACGTAACAACAAATCGGCTATACATGTAATAGTAAATACCTTGAAAATATTAACGAGGCTTCACTCCCTTTTTCCGGATCAACAAATGACCGTCACAGTCGACACCAATCACAAAATGTCCCCCGTTCTTCCAAAGCCGATATGTCCTAAATGGCCAGAGCCGATTCCTTAGCATGTTGCTTATGATGTCGTATAATTTCAGTTTTTACTCCAACATCTGGCCTATAGCCAGTATGGCTAGGTCAGCTTTTTCACGCGACATTGAGGAAAGTGGCATACCGAAGTGGTGGGAAACACATTTGTGCTATATCAGCAGTTGATGTGCATAAACAGGGCAATGTCACTAAAACTAACGTGCTGCTGTTACTATAGGTGCGTTAGGCCTGTCTTTGACTTTAAAAAAACATCATCGGTACTGATAAGAAGCCGTTCAACAAAGTATCAGGCATTAAGTATCAGGCTAACGATGCTATTGTTATCAATGATATCTTAGCTTCTCGTCAGTGGGAAAACTCGGTGGCGGTTCGCAGTCAAATTTAAATGGGCAATAGGCTGTATGCCAGATGTTGGAGTAAAAACTGACATTATGCGAAATCATAAGCAACATGCTAAGGAATCGGCTCCGGCCGTTTAGGACATATCGGCTTTGGAAGAAAGGGGGGAAATTTTGTGATTGGTGTCGACTGTGACGATCCTTTGTTGATCCGGAAAAAAAGGAGTGAAGTCTCGTTAATATTTTCAAGGTACTTACTATTACATGTTAAATATATAGCCGATTTGTTGTTACGTGTTTGACACGTGTTTATTTTTATTTTATAATTCCGTGGTGAGATGAACTCCACTTGCAGCAATCTATACTTTCCTCAACTAAAACTTTCTTAACATTACATCAATTGCATGCAATTTGCACGAATAATTATTCTCACTCAAATGGAGCTCGCATTCTTTTTTCCCTCCTGAAAAACGTTCTTTCTTTTGATTAACGTAATTTCTGCTGCATTGTGGTATAAACGATGTTGTTGATTTATGATGCTGACGAAGTTAACTTTTGAGTCGATGTGTAATGGTACTGGATTTTCAATTGATTGCATCTTCGTGCAATTCTGCTGTGAAATAATGAAAAGGAAGGCAACTGTTTTTTAAAATTTTAATTGAAATGTATTTTGGAATAAAACCTGCGAAGTTAGTTGACAAAACGAACGTGGATTTTGATGCATTTGTAAGGTGGTCTCAATGAGAGACAAGAGAGATGGCTCATGATGAAATGCAGTGCAGATTTTTAGGCATTGGCCTACGTTTTAATTGATGAGGTTGCAGTGAATTGTTGTTAGATTTTTACTATGATTTCATGTATTGTTGATCGATTTCAGCGTGTCGTGCGGGTGGTGGTATGGAGCAGTTTTTTTTTTCACAAAAATAAAAGGAATGTGATTGGTCTTATCTGTTGGATGCATATTTTTCATGATTGAACATTACATAAATGACAGTGGTACGGCTTGCTTTACACAAATAAAAAAAACACAAGTGTCTGGTGGTAGCCTTGTTCATATATATTTTAACTGGATACGACTGACCTTAATGCTGTCACTGAATGTTGACGGTTGACACAGTAGCGTGTGTCTTAATCTGCTTCACAAGAATACACTAAATCAGTGTTCGTATTTTTTTTGTCTTTAATTATCCAATTTTCGTTCCAATGACGTTAAAGTATCGCTGTTGTCCAGCTTTAACCATGCTTAGTGTTGGGGAACTGCATACGTTTCTTTCTCTGTTTGTAATTACATTTCGACATCGAGCGCCGAATTTCGTTTTGAAACTCATTCTGACAAGCTTCCAAATACCCAGAAAGACATCAGTAAAATCGAGTTACAGAACACAACAGACATTTTCGATTCAGCAAGCCGAGTTAGTTTCAATCGCAAAGCAAAGCGCTCTTTTCTTTAGCCTATTTCTGAATCGAAACAACCATTGTGATGCAACTATTCACGGCATCGTTTCAGCTTTCCTTTTGGTGCGAGTCTCATTTTAGGAAAGACTAAATATAATTTTACTTCTTAAAATGCAATTTCTCAAATTCTGCGCTAGCATAAAAAATTAACTTTCATTTTCATTTCCCACAATAGCGGAAGATTCGTCTTTTTGTGAAAATCACTTGGCAGGAAATTAACAGCGCAGGGCCGGATGGCAGACCCACTTCCGTTTACCATCGTCGACGTGCACTAGCACCGTTGTAAAATAATGCGGCGGCGCTGTGAGCAACGTAATGACGTCAAGTGCCAGCAGGGTTTCAGTTCAGCGCCATCCGCCATATTGGTTTGTGTAAATGCCGGTGATTTCTAGTTGTTATTGTTGTTTTTGGTGTTGTGGCTGTTGTTTAGCACAGCAACACAGCAGCGGCGGTCGTGGAGAACGAGCAGCCTGTGCTATTCGTGGCGTGCGGTATCTTGGTTGCGTGTTGTCGTCGCATAAATTGGGGATGTGATCGTCACGGCCAGTAATTGCTTTGGGATGAAATATATGTTCGCCGAAAACACGGCCATAACATGAGGCATCTCTGCACGCGCCCCAAATAGAATGGGAGGGAGAGAGCGAGATCGACGGATAGCGCCTGAATGATGCGCGGGAGGGGGAGGGGGGGGGGGGCGGAGAGGGGGAGGTTATTAAATTAATAAAAGAGAGAACGCATTATTATAAATAGTATAATTATTGCAAAGAGATAGGCAGGAGTCATGAATAAGGAAGAAAGAAGAGTTGAAGTTGTCACAATTAAGGGATAAAAGACCCCAGAAGGAAACATCAGAGGTGCGGAAATATAAGATAATACAAAAAAATTATATTCTACGTTTCAGAGATGATGAAAAAAATAATAGTAGTAGGAGATAAGGTATAACTGAGGCTTGACGGGCCAGAAATACAACAAAGTACTGTTAACGTGTGAGCTGGAAAGGAGATTTCTGCAGTATGTTGGTGGTAGGAAGTGGTTCTCCCTTTTGCGGATGGCAGTTATCTTGATATGGGAACGTGTTCATTACAAAATAACTTAATAAAACTGTAAAAAGGAACACGAATGCAAGGAACAATGCAGGCGATCCTGACGATTCAATTTATCTTACCTGCCCTCAAAGTAACTCAACTGAGAAACACTCAACAGCGCAATGAATCATTTCATGGTCGTACTGTTTAAACTGGAACTTTTATTAACTCCTACATTTTTGACTAAATTTCATCATTTTTTTGTTGATGGCAATTCTACATTCCTTACATTTAGCAAATTGGACCTTGGCTCTATTGCTAATATTTTAGGAAATAGCGTGTTGCTTAAATGTTAACCGATTTTACGCACAATGCACTTATTACTAATCTTGTATGCATTTTACTTTATAAATTCAACATATATATGGTTATATATACCAGGAGCGGCATAAAAGAGAGCCCTTGGGACGTGTGTCCATTTATTAGGTTATGATTATCCGTAATCAGTGAGTGGTAAAGAAAGACTACAACTTATTGACCAACAGGGAACATTTCTGGATTGAATCATCTCAAACTTATACTACGTGAATGGAATAATTTGCATGAAAATAAAATAACAAGAGTTAAGCAGCTCTGTAAAATTGTTCACAGAATGTAGAGACGCATATCGATAATCTGCACCTGACATCTTTGTATTTTTTTGTATGTCTCATCCAGGTGTCAACTGCTGGCCGGTCCCACCCATCTTGCGTCGTCGCCATGAGAGAAAGACACCACTTGGTTTGGCCCCTGCCCTCCCCCTACTCACACCTCTCCTCCCCTGCAGGGCCCCATCAGCTGAATCCAACGCATCGAAATGACGTTAGGTCGATCAACGATTTAGGCGAATCAAGGTCCCAGCATGACGAAGGAAAAAAGTTTGGCCACCGAAGTCAAGGAGCAATTAAGAGCCGTCACCACCAAAGACTGAGGGAGGACAGAGAGACAGACGGACGGTCACCTCCATGACTTCAGTGGCCAAGTGGATGGAAGTACAACTTGATGTTCAAGAACTTTACAAACTATCTTTGACGAGTGGTCGTGAAAGGCATTTCTTCCCATGCACTTTAACAGTTTGGGGTGGAATTTAAAAAGAAAAAGCATGCCTTGAACTGGCCCAATTCCATTTGCAAATGTGCTGAGAACCAAGAGATCAACATGTAAGAGATCACCACATGCGTTTTTTTTATAACCATCACTGGACATTAACGACGTGATGGTTATTCGTTTCGTTGGTTGATAACATTAAGCTCGTCGGGGTTTGTATCAGTGCTTGAAAACCTTGGAAAGTACTTCAGTACTTAGTAGTTTGCAGCACCATCCTCACGCAAAGCCCTGCATACGTGGATAAAAAACGTTGTTGCTTAATATTTCAAGGGTCAGTTCCATCATTCTTCCCCCAATGTTCAGTTAAAATAACTAGAAGCTACTAAAACACAAGAACAGGAAACGCAATCACTCTTTAACAAGAATCTTAAGAAGAGGAATTACACAATCCTGAACAGGCGTGATTCCTGGTATTATAATTATAAGTGTTCGTGATTGTACTTTTTAAATATGTTTAAAAAAACGACGAAAAAGGTGTAATCAAACCATTGAAATATTAACAGCAGTGAATTTTACCCACGTGTTTCGTGCTTTACGTAAGGACGTACTTCAGTATTTGCAATTTTGCTTTTGTTTCTGAAAGCTCTTGATATGAATGAATCAGAAAAATGTAATTTTACTTTTATAATAGTTAAACAAAAAACAGTAAAGATTATTTCGCTGCTAGGTAAAGGATTTGGTGGAAAATGAGTTGGAATGAAAAATCACGTTGTGTTTTGTTTCCCAACGAACAAGGTACTGTACATGTTTATTTTATTTGGTAATTGTAAAAGATAGTTATAAAGTGCTTTAAGTTTACTTAAATCCGTTTTCAGGTGAGATGCATGAACTGGTGAATAGTATAGGTTACGGACTGTTGGCATGGCCCAATGTTCCATTCCTATAGTATTAGCCATCATCACAACATTGTAGGCAATATTGCAGGTCCTTAATGACTACCACAACTGTTCTATGTTTATTAGTAATTACTTCATTTACATTGCACTATCTTCGTACGTTCGTCATATCATATGTTTGTACGATCTGTTTGTACGGTTTCTATCATAGCACAATAAACTGAACCAACAGAAATTTAAATAATATCCTCAGCAGCCCGACCTATTGTTTTATAACTTTTTCTATCCACATCATCCCGGCCGTATATATTATAGTTCGTTTACGCACGAGAATTTTCAAAAACTGGACCGGAGGCGGAGGAGAATTAGAATTCGAATTTATTTCGGGGAGCCCGGAACCGCAGTCATACGCTCCCCACAACACGCGGAGGAGGCGAAGCGGCTAACAATATGAAAATGTCACAATGCTGCAACGTGTAACAATGGTACAATAAAGAGACGAGGCGCACAAAATGGATTAGAACTCACTGAAACAAGATGCAACGATGCTTGGACACGGGGAAAGTAACATTGCCGTCGTATCATTTTAGAGTTAGCATAGTCGGCCTTCCAGCTCTAACCAAAGTGAAACGGTCCCAGTGTTCACTTAAATCTTCAAAATTTAAACTGTAGGGTGCGATGTCTTTAATTTTGAATGGGCGATCAAAAGGACTGAATGGCTTATTTAGTTCTTAAATGCGGGCTTCGGGTAAGCCAGTTGAATTGTTTCCACGATTGTTTGCCACGATATTGCATCTGCCTGCAACAATGCAAAACCAACTGCCCATCAACATGACACACGCTAAATCTAGACACAAGCTAGTGCGTTGCCATAAAATAACAGACATGGGACGAAGCTTGGGCGGACCATGAACCTATAATTATACGCATTTCTAATGCTCGATTTTTTCGCAAACAAAGTTGGGTGGACAGTGTACATACTATACAAATGATAAACCAGGCCAAATGATAGGAAGGGAAGCGAAAAAAGCCAAAAAATTGACTGAACAAAAAATGGCTTCGTCGTTTAGAAAAAAAAAACATTACAGCTCGTATCCCCATACTCACAGCCGTGAAGTACACGAATAAACACGGATTAGAGTTCACTCGAACGCAACGAACTGTGTAATAATTTGATCTCCAATTCGCAAAACGTAAACCCACAAACACACACAAAATAGACGCCATAAACAGCAAAACGCTACAAAATTGAAAGATAAAAATGCATACACAAAATGAACACGTAATTACTCAAACGAACTAGAAATAACCACCTAAAACGATCTTCAAACACAAACACAGGCAAAAAACTACCTTAACTAGGAGTCTGCTTGTTTCACAATAAATGCACTCAAAATACACATATACCCACTCACACGAAACAGACTTTCTTTCTTTCATGACCATTGATCAAAAACAGTTCCCTGGTATTGGAGTTCAAATTATAGTTCGTTGCGGTTGAGTGAACTCTAATCCATGTTTATTCGTGTACCTTCACGGGTGTGAGTATGGGGATACGAGCTCTAATGTTTTTTTTTTTAAACGGCAAAGCCATTTTTTGTTCAGTTAATTTATTTAAATAACGAACAACAAAGTGCTAAGTACTGATCCTTAATTCTCAAATGTACATTTAACCCTTTGTTGTGCATCGTCCTGTTGAAGGGACGGCAACTGAACGGCCAAAAACTAAGTCCCAACGCGCAGTGCAAGCTTTGTGAGGAGTCCCCTGGGACACCGACCAAGACGAGGAGCAACAGCCCAGTAGTCAGCGTCCTCGTCTCCAAACCAAGTGAACGCCGGTTCGAATCCCACGACCGACCTGAGTAAAAATGCATCCAGTTTGGCATATGCAACAAACTGTTAAAAATTGGCCTGAGATTCGCCAATTTTTCTGGCAACCCTTCTGTTTAACATTCAGTTAGACCAGACCGAGTTGTAACTGACAACACGAATTCAGCGCCTTATTAGCACACGAAGAATTATTTGAATATTTTAAAATTTATCATCATGGTTTCGCCAATATTCTAACACATCGATAACAAATATCCCTAATCTCGTCCGCAACACCCCCTTTCCAACCCAATTCCCCCTTATTTCCGTCCAGTATTTGTTTTGTTGTTTGTTTAGCCTTCAGGTCTCGGGTGAGCGTAACGGCAGTTTTAAAATATTTAGCACCATCTTAAGGTGCTATTCTGTACTTTATTGTGATTTTCTGTGCTTTATTGTGGTATTGTGTACTATACAAGACATGCTAACAAAAGACCATGAAGAAAGGCTATGGCAAAAATCGATAAGAATCTTGACTGCTTATCGCAGTTACGGCCAAACGAAAAAAACGATTCGAATTACATTTGGTATAGGTCTCTTTGAACTTTATATATAAAAAAAAAGATGTAAATGTAAACAGTCTTATTGCAAGGCAAGTTACTTCCAAACCGATCATCAGATTAAACACACACCAGTTACGGATAACTACCCAAAATAAATTTTCTTCAAATTAGGTCCATCAATTTTTGTGAAAATCCAAGAAGGCAGCCCAAAATGACGTCCAAGAAGATGTTTTTAACTTGTAATTTCTACAACGTTCACACAATCTGGTAACCGGGATAATATTCAGAATTAACAATTTATCAAAAAAGGTGCTATTTAATTTTTGTAAACTTCAAGATGGCGGTTTAAAATGGCATCCAAAAACGGTATTTGCCTTGTTACTTCTAAATTGCTCATCAAATTGAACACAAACGGGTTGCGAATAATCTTCCGAATTAAATGTTCTTCAAGGAAAATCCTATTAAAATTAAGCATAAAAGCAAATTTTTTGTCTCAAGTTCGTCATTTATGTAACTGACAAAGACCGAAAACTAAATTATTGACGGAGTGAGTGGGAGAAAGCTAGGTCTTGTTCACAGAACTACTAGTTTATCTACTATCTTGTGTACATAATCGTTTTGTATCTCTTATCTGGTACACGGCAAATGCAACCAAAGAGCTGCACTTTTTGAGTGAAATCTGCCACTCTCTGTGGTCGTAGATCAGGAGTCACTTAAAAATCCATATAGGACACCAAAATGGACGCCATTAAGAAGGCTGCCATTTTAGTTTTCAAAAATTGGTTGAATCTCAGCTTCTATTGGTCTGTTTTCAATTTCTTTTATTTTTGTTCGAAAGCCACTTGCTAAGCAGAAACTTTTTTGTTATTATACATCTCAAAACTTCCGCACAGTTATCAAATATTTGAAAATTTTACTTTTCTTACGAATTTCATTAATAAATAACTTTTGTATTGCGCACAATATCACGTTTTTTTTTACGCCGTGTATAAAAGAAGGAGCATTATTTCATTGCTGTAAAGTAAGTAGCGTTTTACGAACAACTTCTTGGGAAATCGCAGGTCGTTTGCAAGATGATGATTTTTTTTTACAAATATGTTTAACTTACAATAAGGACTGCTCCTGCTCATGATCTGTTGGTCAGCAGCTTCTGTGACTCTTGATCATGTCATGTTCCTTCTCCATCTTCTGATTCATTGCTGGAACAAAGTAATTATTTTCAGATAAATTTGAAGGTTCAGTAAAGGTAACAAGTAGGGGTATTACTTTATTTAAAATGTATTTTTGATACTTGGTATTTGAAAAAAGAGTTCAGAAACAGAAGACGTTGGATCCAAAAATCAATATTATGATTGTGAATTTGTGATAAAATTATGGAAATTTTATAATTATCAATTTAATGCATGAATTTATTGCCGCATTGTGGACCCCACAGTGCAGTTCGTGCAAAATAGCATACATGGAACTTGACCTTTGGACAGAAGCATCCTGTATGTTATCCAGAGCAACTATACTTAATTAACCATTTCTCTACAAGCTGCCCAAAAAGATGGAAGAGAAGACCAGACAGCGTTCTCATCACCATCCTCCTGGACCTGGAGGATCGTCAATCGTCAATCCCATCGTCAATTCCCAACCCATCGTCAATTCCCATCCTTCGTCGTTTCCCATCCATCTGGACCTGGAATGTTGTCCATCACTGAGCAGGTACGATCCCAGACTTGTCTTGCCTCAGTGCCTGTCGTTGGGGGGCAACTTAATAGACTACAACTGCTAACTTCAAAAAGTCGCAGAGAAGCTTTCTAACATGATTGACTAGGATGTCTTCTCCATCTTTGAAATAAAGCAGAACGGTAATCAGGTCTAGAACTTGAAAGGTTCTTTCAGAAATAGACGTTTAGCCTACTTTAAACATGACATTGTTGCTCATGTATCTATGAGAGTTCCCGGCTCCAAAGAAAATCCACGTCTCCTGAATGTTCCATGCGAAACGTTACTTGCAGAGTATGCACTTTTGAAATTTGATTGGTCTCGCATCACTACTGAGACTGGAAGTAACTTTGAACGAGTCAAATGCATACAACAGGAGGATACAGTGGCAGGATTTTCTTTCATGCTAAAGACAGTGTTGAACATGTAGCAAAAAAAAAAAAAAACTATCATAACTCATAGTTTCAAAAATGTTTGAAAGTATAGGTGAAGCTAAAGATGTTGCCTTGAGATGATTCCATGGATTCAGTGGATCAGATGTAACTTGATCATTTGCCATGAAAGAGAAACGGGCTGACTGAAAAGTATGGAAATCATCCCCTGCAGCTTCGGAAGCCTTCCAAGCTATTTCTCCACACAAGAGTCTGTTTCTGACGAAATTTTTCAAGTTTTGGAGAAGTTTACTGTTTGATTTACTGCAAAAATAGAGAAGATCTCTCAGTCAATCGTTTAGAAATCTCGTTTTACTTCAGAAAGTCGTGCAGTCTACAAAGTTTGCCCTGATGGACAACATTCAAGGGCCAGAAGGATGAATGGTTGCACGGAAATGGAACGCTGTCTAGTTTTTTTTCTCTTCCCTGTATTTGGGCAGCTTGTACAGAACTCGTTAAGTGCAGTTGCTCTGGATGCTGTATACTATACTCCTGTTGAAAGGTCACATTTCCATGCACACTACTTTGAACCAACTGCAAGGGGGTTGGTTGATAATGCCGCCATTAATACAATCTAATGTGTGTGCTGAATTGATAATTATTAAATTTCCTTAATTCTGTCACTTCACGATTTCATGGCAAGATGCTTCGTGGTCAATAGTCGATGAGCCTGGGTATGAGATTTGTGCAACATCGACATGGCGTAACAGGAATCGCTGTCAAGACCGGGACCAATGACTTACAAGGCCGACGCCCCTGTCAGCCAGGATGGCACAGCAAAGCCCTGCAACCGGTCGTCGTGCTGTGTTGATTTCGGTCAATAGGGCCTACACTATTTGCCTTAAGTTTACCTCCATTTTACCTCAAATTTACCTCCATTTTATATTTCATTTCAGTTAAATAATGTATGCAGAATTATATGCACTGCCTTCAAAATAATATTGCAATGTTTGGGCAATGAGTACATACACACACAATACAACGTATTATGCAAAAACATAAAAACAAAACAAACAAACAAACCAGTTCTTCTAAAAATGTATCTTGAAAACAAAACAAAAGAAAACAAAATAGTCGATACAAGTTACAAAAACAAACCAACCTTCTTCAAAAGAAATGTTTAAAGTAAAACCATTAGTTTTCCATTACGAAAAAGTATCTACACAAGCTGTGAAATTTAAGTCCTCTAATAATTCCACTGTTCAAATTATGGCACGAACCAATGCTCAACTTGAAGGTCTTATTTGTTTACTTCAAACATTAATTCGTGCCATAATTTTAGCAGCACAGTTGTTAGTGTTCTTATATTTCTCAGCTAGTACGGATACTTTTTTAGAAGGGAAAACTTCTGGTCTTATTTTAACATTTCTTTTGAAGAAGTGTTTTTTTTTTTACTTGAAGCATAATAAACTGAACCAACATACATTTTAAAATGTCACAAGTGAACAAACAACTTATTGTTTTATCATTATTTCTATCCATGTAATTTATTTGAATAGGGAACAACAAACTGCTAAGCTCATTTCCCACAGTTAACACTTTAAAAACTTGAGCCTCTGACAATTTTTCTTAAAGCCGTTCTGTTTAACATATAATTATTAAAGGGATATACCTCCCAGCGCCATTTTTATCGATATACCACATCAAGTATGGCTCCAAAGGTCTATTTCCTTACCGTTGGTCAATCCCTTGGTAAAAATCCGTTTTAAAATGTGGCGGCTAGGAGATTTTCTGTTGAATAATTTTCAACTATATTTACTGCGTCCCGCAGTAAATGATGCTTTGCGCACTTACAATAATCATGACGTTTCATCTGTGTGTGTGTGTGTACTAATTTTCTAATAATTACCATGAGATCAAAAATGATAATGCAGACTAATGCTGTAAAAATTAAAATTAATTATTCCAATAGATCGCTGAAGCAAAATTATAAGACACTAGCCTAGAAAATTATAAATTGTGATATTAAAATACGAGAATCATTTCGGTTTGTGACGACACAATCTTTAACTTGATGCTGTTTCGTGTACTATTCCCAAAGCCAACCGAGACAGCAGCAACGTTTCTCTCTGCAAGGAACGCACCTACCACCCCAACCGACCTTGCTGCTGGTAAATGTGCGGATTGCGATCTCCGCGTGGCTGTTATGAGGCAGGCAGAATGTTATAAGGCGGGCCGGGTGTCCCTTTAATGATTATATAAATTTTACTGTGACGTCTCATTTTATATAGCTCTTTTTTTATTGTATTTTATGATTAATGTATCGAAAGTTCTTTTTTTTTTATAAAATAGCACCATACTCTAATACTTATATCTTTATATTTTGTCTAAAACCATATTAGTTTTTATGTAATAGTTCATTAACGTTAAAAATATCATACACCAAAAATAATGAAATTCTGTGCAAAAGCCGCTAAGTATGGAGCTACACGTAAATTTGTAAATTGTTCACTTCTTGTTGTTGTAGGGCTTGTTCTTGTTCTTGTGTGACACCGTTTCAGAAAAAACAACAGCACCTACCTAAAATGTGAAACATAATCTAAGCCAGAAATTTCCTTGGACTTCATCCTCACAGAGACCACTTTTTCAATTGGTCGAGCCATTCCGGAGTTACGGGATCCTGAACGATCAGTGTGATTGTTTTACATTGTTTTAACAATTGTAATTACGGAACAATGCCACTCAGCAAACGTCAGATCCATTCTTAGTTTACACGTCTTATGTCTTTGGTAAAAAGTTGATTGTTGATGGATAACATGAAAGAATCCGTGTTTCCGCTAAACGCATATAATTTTAAATCAAACTAAGCTATGTTTTTAATTCTCGAAATTGGCATCTAGAAACGATAGAATGGCGTATGTATTTCGTAGATGCTGGCTTTAACAGCTGAGCCGAATTGTTTTAAAGTGAGCAGCAAGTAAGGCAACAAACATCACATCAATTCAATTGTCTCAAACATAAACCTTTGTAGCGCGACGCCATAGCCAATGTACACGGATAAAAATTTATAATTTTTAATTAAAATAAGCAAATGTACAATTGAGAAAATTCCGTCTGTTTACGTGCTGTTGTGCTTTATCAATAATTTAATTGGTATTTAGAATTTTTTATTTAAATGATCAAATATACAATAGAGAAAATTGCATCTGTTATAAGTATTGTACTTTACGAATCATATATTTAAAAACGTAAAGCACAACAGCACTTAAACAGATGCAATTTTCTCAACTATACATTTGATTATTTTAATTAAAAATCATCAGTTTTTATTCGCGTATCTTCCAACAAGTAAACTTAAACTTCAGTCACATAACCCCCTTTATTACGGCAAACTTGGCGTTTTGTTCGTAATTTTGTATTTTATCTGCAAAGACTATTTCTGCAAGTTTGTCAGTAGAATAATGAGATTGGCTTATTTTTATTCATATGATTTTTTTTTGGAGTATATTGGCCTTAGAATCAGAATTTTCAAATCTTATGGTCAAGTTTCATATGGTGTGATTTTATTAATTAACCTGATATTATAACAGCAGCATGTAGGCTCGATATATTTATAGTGGTTTATTCAAACGTCATGATTTCCCAATGCAGTCGTCGATTTCACCTCTGATTAAATGGAACAAATTTCCTTAAACAAAGAATAAGAATCCGCATTGCTTTTTACATTCTTTACATGGTTGGTTTTAATCTGGATTGCGTTTAGGTTATTTTGTGACGGTCGTTCAATCCCGTTCAGAAATTGTAATCCTGGGATTTCACTCATTCCCAAGATCGTAGGATTTTTTTCGTCATGGTTTTGTGTGGAAAAAAACCTAGAGAGAGAAGGTCTCTTTTTGTTGTTTAAATATATCAGTAAATGAAAGCTGCGAATTTAAATGCTAAGCTAAATAAAGTTAATAAGTATTTATTGTTTTTTTTTTTTTAATTAATTTCTTGGAGCCAGTAGAAGAAAATAATTTGCTTGTGGAGCAGAACCGGCTCAATTTTAAACATCGCCAGACATTTTTTTTTCGTATTAGAAGAACGTAGAATCCGGGCCAACCCAGAGTTCGAAACAGTTAACCTCCGATAGTTGAATGACTGAAAGAATTGCCAGAATATAGCGTATTTGATCCTACAGCAGCTAAAGAAGCCGTAAATAGTAGCATAAGATAGTAGTTACAGCTGAGCAGGAGCAGGATTAAACAGGAGCTCCCATCCAGTTATTAGTGACGACTGATATACTAGGCAAGCTGAGCTACTCATGCGGCAGTAACCACCATGAGTAGTCACCATGACCACGAATGTGAATATTGTGAATTTGTCTTTGTTTGGATTGATCTGTGATCTGGTGTCTCTAGTCTATGCAGCATTGTATTATTGATACTCCTTCATTCGCCTACAAAAGTAACACATACAGTGCTAAATATGCAAGCGTAGGAAATAAACACACACTCCAAACAGCTTTGTTTTAGTAACGAGCGTTGCGAAGCAGAGCTTCTCCTTCTGTACCTGTGCTAGGGTCTGTCTATTTGTATCCCCGATAACTTTTAACCCATTGTCCTTTTTATTTCAAATTTTCCGCTAGCATTCTATGTCTTACTTATGGACATAAGTTTGTAAATCAATAAAACAGACCGTAAAGTTGTCTGTCTGGCTGTCCATTTGTGTCCACGATGCCTTTTAAATTCTTTGTCCGATTCATTTCAAATTTCCCACGTGCATTCTGTGTCCTATTTAAGTTCATAAATCAATAAAATTGTGCACAGGCTTTCAGGAATTTTGACTATCTAATACTAAATTTAATTATACATTAAACATTATTCAGTTAAATTAATCAGACTGAAAGACTTGCCCATAAAACGGCATCTCAAAGCACGCGCGTCAGTCTTTCGAATAATGACTGAAAACCACTCACTGATGGAAAAATTCAACTAATACACCAACTGTACGATTTTTAATACGAATAGAAAATACAATGACTGGATCGTACGTGTCATATCTAATTAGATACTGCATAGCGAGAAACCTACGTGATGAGGTAGATGGAGGAGTGTCAGTGCTTTTGTTACATAGATTACGATACACAATTTTATAATTCATCGAAACGGTAAAAAGCACAGTTTCGTTATCAGGTTGGCGTATTGGTTGAATCTGTGTTTCAGTGGTAGTCAGCCGTTAATTGAGAGATGCGATGAGTGCTTTTAGATGCCGTTTTATGGCTAACGTTTTTCGGTTGCTGCACATTAATTTTTAATTAATTTCCTTTATCATTTTATCATTATCCGATTCATTTCACTTAAAGTAAAATACAACAATCCGCAACAGCTTCACCAATTTCATTGATTTAGAAATTTAATTCCATAAAAAGGGTACTGCAATTGATATGGAATAAATTGGGTAATGGGTTTAAAAGTTATTGGGGAAACATACAGACAAATAGCAGAACAGGATGAGAAGTTCCGCTGCTCTGCTTCGCACCACGCACCACTAAATTAGCCAAGAGCTGTTTAAGACGTTTTATGTGAATTTACATGAAATCCAGATTTATCTTTTGCAATGCTATTTTTTTCGAAAACTAACGTTACAAAACATGGGCTCAGGCAGCCAAAACTGAAAAAAATATCAGTATCAAACGCCTACCACCGGTTTACATAGTACATGCTACACCCTCTCAAATCACGCTGCGGTCTCGTGCAATACGAGAGTAATCCCAGCTCAGCTCCATATCGACCTTCCTTCCGAATCTAAGACTGCCTCCCCCCCCCCCACCCACCCCGATATCCCTAGAGCGCCCCACTCACCTCCCGCTCACTCCCTTAAACCTAGCCGCCCCTGAGGAGCCCCCCCCTCCCTTTTTCATTCTATCCCCAACCCAC
>JAHWFP010205573.1:0-19676 GCA_023313725.1 Lithobius niger | reverse complement strand
CCCATACACTATAAACGAAACAAAACCTAGGATTAGACGCTTATACCATGGCCTATTAAACCTTTTCCTGAACTACCTGGGTTCTACACGGCGAACTTCAGAAATTGCGGCACGGAGCTGCAATACTAGCATAGCACACTAGTGTAACGACAACGACTAAGGCTTTACAACAAACTCTAGCACTTATTATTTTCGTATCCCACGTGAAATATCCTTAATCCTGGTTCCCTATCTTCGCAAATGGAATACGTCAGCTAGGCTAAAGGTAGAATTGGAAACGAGAGTCTTTACCTGATCAGGGTTTTGCCGTATCTTCAGCTTCGTGAAGCTAGCGACGAACATTTGCGGGAAGACAGGTGAAAGGCATCAGGTGCGCAAAACCATCATGGTGACGTTCTTCTTCCCCAGCATACAAGGCGACGGAAGACGGCGTCTTTCCCTCATGACTAGAACCAGCGTGACGTCAGGAACATCCTCAAGAACCCGGCCGCAACGACCGCCTCGTGGCCTAGCAGAATAGAAGTGACGACCTTCCCCTCTGAAGCCAGGTCGTGAAGTCTCTTCCACCAATGACGGGCGAGCATATAAAAGTAAGGGGTGATTTGCATAATTAGAGATTGATCAAAATTAAGATTTAATGAATTTAGAATTGAATAGTTAACACTACTTATAAAATATTGCACTCAAGCAACAAGTTAATAAAATGCCTACTATATTAGAAAATACGTACAAGCAAAACAAATCAAGTGCAATACAACATAAATATACAACAGACTCTTGAGGATACAAGGTGTCATCATGAGTGCGGGTACTGATCATACCCATGCCGACACCACCGTCGTAAACACCAAAGGGAATGATTTTGAGTACAAACCGCAGAAGGATACCACAGAAGCCCCCCTCCGTTTTTTAAACAAAGTGTCTTCACAGAGAGAGCCTTGAGGATGGTAAAGCAAGGGTAACTAAAAAAACCTCAAAAACCTTGTTTTATCAAAGGGGAAGAAGAAAAAAAAACATCCACCTTCCAAAAGTCCATGGAGAGAAAAAAAAAGTCAAGATAATTAATATTGGAAGAGAAAAATTAACCACGCTAATTTAAAACTTAATTACCCTTTTTTTGTAAGGGGGGAAAAACTTGCTATCTGGTTAATCCTTTTAACCCTCATTAAGTTTATTTCTTTACCTAATTAGAACTTACAGTTAGGCATATCAAAAAGAACACTATTAAATTGCGTTAACAGCATGAGGAAAAGAACACATGACCACACTGCTGATTAAGCCACTTTCACATCTAAAAACTCACAAGCTTTTGACTCTTCAGTAATCAAAAAAGGTGCGAAGAAAAAAACCACAATCCCTCTTCCTCATCAGCAAGGGGAAAACACTTCTCCTTCCACTCGATTTTTATAGCGAGACAAGGAAAAAACAAAGGCCAAAGTCAGTTTAGCCCCAGATATGCATAATGATCCACTAGTGCACTAAAGGAGATCATATTTCCCAGCATTCCAAAAAATAATTCGATGCTTAACCAGCTTGCTTCTAGCAAAAGTATTTAAGAAGACAAAAAAAAAATGAAGGTTTATTAAGTTTAAGGTCACAAAACAAAAAACCCAAGGTTAGTTACCCAATGCAGGATGCAACGCCTATTAGTGAAAAAAAAACCCTCGTTTACCTAACCTAAGGCATCATCATTTCCCCACAAAACCAAAGGTGGAGAGATCGTATCGCAGTAAAGGTAGCCAACAAGAGGAACTCAAGGGAAAAAACTGACCCCATGACGCATGAAAAGGCTAGTTTATGCACTCCTCCACAGCTTTTGGACCATGGACCATCGTCACCTACTCACTTTTGTACACATACAAGACAACAAATAACCAACATCAAAATTGAACTAACCCCATTTATACATAACAAGCAACAAGAAAAGTTCATACTATACCAAAGTAAAACCGTGCCCTTATTCGCGCACCCGAATAACAAAAGATCAACACATGGTTTTCCCCTCGGAACAGTTTAAAATCGTACTCTAGCTACAAGTACATGATTAACTCTAACAAACACATCTTTGTTAACGGAACAGAATTAAAACCGAGCTTCCTATTAAACTCACAAACAACGATGACTGACACGTTTTCCACCTCGGAACAATTTAAAACCGAGCCCTCTATTGAGCGCACATACAACGATGACAACCACATACAATCCAAACAGCTGCAGAAAAAGTGGATTCACCGCCTCCTCCTTATAGCCAAAAAAACCCAAAAAAAAGGTAATTATATGTTCAGACATTTACTGAATATAGGCCTTAGGCTGCGCCATGTGGTAAGTCCCTTTAAGCCTCCTATTAGTCGCAGGGTCTTCAAGACGGTAAGTCAGCGGGGTAACGACTTCATAAACGATGTAAGGTCCTCTCCAACGTAAAGCCAGCTTCGCCGTAAAGTTATTTACCTTTGAGCTTTTAAAATGAGCCTTAGAGGTTTTCTGTTTACATCATCGTCAGCACGATGCTTCTCCTGCTGTTCCCTTAGTGCATCACGAGCCAACGTGATCGCACTCTGTAGACGATTCGACAGCTGAGTGGCCCACGCAGAAGCTTTATTATCAAGATCAGTGTGTAAGTTAATATCAAACTGACCTGGAATTCTTAACTCCCGACCATGATGAAGTAGGGCAGGCGAAAATCCTGTAGCAGACGAGTCAACAGCCCTGAGACCCATGGCAATCAAAGGGAGAACGACATCCCACTTTTTTTGATTTTTACCCAGTCTAGCCCTCACCAATGATTTAATGGTACCTATCAGGCGTTCACTATGGTTACCCTGTGGTGCATAAAAAGACAAAAACTTCTGCTTGATGTCGAAAATCTTTGACAAAGCGCGGAGTATTGAATTCAAAAAGGATTTGCCATTATCACTTACTAATTTTCGGCTGCTGCCGTACCTGGAGAAGACCTCACGTACTAACACTTCGGCAACAGTAGTTGCTTTCGCGTCACGTAACGCAAAAACCTCGGGGAATTTCGTTAGAGTATCCATTACAACCAAGAGATAGCGGCTGCCCTTGCTGCTTTTCGTGAACGGACCCGAAAGATCAAGACAGTACACGTCGCCCGGTGTTTGAGGAATTGGAGAAGCTCCCATGGCCCCTTTATGTCCCGTATGGTCGTTTTTAGCCACCTGACAAGTGTGACACTTGCGTATGTAAGACGCCACATCGTGCACCATCCCAAACCACGTGCAAAATCGTTGTAAAAACAAGACAGTTTTTATGATTCCATGATGAGCTAAAGCAAGGTTGTGATGAGCATGAACGATGAGCCTAGCACGCTCCGTAACTGGAATTAGAATTCTAAACTTAGATTCCCCGAGCTTGTTGCTGAACAACCTACCTACCAAACCATTTCTCACTACAGCACCATAAGAAGCCCTTCTAGCACGTTTCCCTAGAGGTCCAGGAGGAAACTTAGCATCAATAACGACATACTTGTAAACAAGCTTCAAAACCTCGTCCGTCTTTTGAGCGTCCAGGATTCGTTTCAGGTCGTCATCACTCAAAACCCCAGTTGAAAGCAATAAGGTCTGACGAGAAAGACAGTCAGCCACAAGGTTAGACGCACCCGCCCTGTATTTATTGTCAAAATCGAAACAAGATAGACGGAGCGCCCATCGCGACAAACGACCTGTTGGGTCTTTAGCCGATTTAAGCCACTCAAATGATTATGATCCGTAATTACAGTGAACTTAGTGCTTTCAACTTATGGACGGAAGAACTCGACCGACCACAGAATTCCCAAAGCCTCACGTTCCACCGCTGACATCTAAGTTTCCCTCTCCCGTAACGCTCTACTTGCATAGCATATGACACGAGGACCATTCTCACCCTCTTGAAGTAGGACTGCTCCTAGAGAAAAATAACTGCTGTCGCAGCGAATTACAAATGGAATCTTAAAATCAGGTTGAGCCAGAATCGGTGCTGAAATCAATTTCTGTTTCAAAGTATGGAAAGCATGTTCACATTCCCCATTCCAGTGCCATTTCTTAGTGCTCTTCAGCAATTCGAGTAATAGAAGTTTAATCTTTGAATACCCACAAACATAGCGTCGAAAAAACCCTGTCACACCTAGGAACGATCTCAACTCCTTTAGCCTTGATGGGGATGGGATCCTTGCAATCGCCTCTATTTTCTTGGGATCAGGCAAGATACCATGCTCGGACAGAATAAAGCCCAGTACACGTGCTTCTGAGCAACAAAGATGGAACTTGTCAACATTAATCGTTAAATTAGCATATGCTAACCTCCCCAGAACAAAGTCAAGCTTCTCTGCATGCTTGGTTTCGGTATCGGAGACCAGCAGTAAATCGTCTACATAAAAAATAGGCCTATAAACTTGTCGTTTTTCATTAGTTCATCGATCATACGTTGGAACACCTTACTAGCGTTCCTAAGACCAAACATAATGTACTTCCCATGGTAAGATGCACCAGGAATACTGAACGCCGTTAGTTTACGAGAAGCTTCATCCAGAGGTATCTGATGATAAGCAGACTTTCAATCTTTGGGGGTATGAATTTAGGAGTGCCCAGTTGCGCCAAAATTAGATCAATCGATGGAATAGCATATGAATCCGGAACTGTTGCATTGTTGATATCACGGAAATCCACCAAAAATCGAAGGCCCCTATTTGGTTTCGGTTTAAGAAAACAAGGACTTGAATGTTGACTATTAGATGGCTCGATTCGTCCCTCTTTGAGAAGCTTGTCAATTGCCTTATGCAACTCAGGTAATTTAACTGGGTTTGCTGGAAACGGACGGGTGTAAATAGGTCTGTTATGCGTGGTCTCAATATGCATTTCCGCAGTCCTGCAACTACCTAATTCCTCTCGAAAAACACAAGAATGTTTCCTGAAAATCTTTTGCAAGTTCGATCTCATGTCATCAGAAACCTTCGCCTTATCAATAATACGTTGCCATCTAGCCTTTTGTCAACAAAATTACACAACGGTTCTTGCGCTAAACTTTCCAAGAATTTATATCTCAGTTGTGGCAAATCCGAATACCACCATAATTTTTCCCAACAACTAATGTCTACTTTTGCTTTCTCCATTAAGTCCGTCCGCAAAATAAAGTGCTGCGGTAAGTTTTTATCTAATATAAAGGAATGCTGAATCACTTTGCCTGGTAAAGTGACTTGCAGTGAAGTCCACCCTGTAGTATGAACTAAATCGCCATTAGCAGCAACTAACAACATTGGTAAAGGCTTAATCGTCACTTCCCTATCAACTGACAATAAAAAATTCTCCTCAACTAAAGAGTAAACGCTGCCGCTATCCCAAACTGCTGTAGAGACGATTGCAAAGATATTAATAGGGACAAGTGGTTTTAAACCGATTAAAGGTTGCAAATTAGATCCTAAAATTACAGTGCGTTTTTCCCTCTCATCTACGGTCACGCTTTCCGCAGACGGGGTAATTAGTTTCCCGCAGCGTCTTAGATGGCGCCACTGGAGTCGGTGCACGACACATTCTAGAAACGTGCCCCTCTTCCTTACACCTCCAGCAAATTAACCTCCCCCTCCTTCCATTACCGCTAGCAAGCGTGAGTGAATCTCCTGCTAATCCAGGTTGAGTTGTGGCCACCCACTTGGGGGGGGGGTGGTGGGGGGAGGACATTACGGACGGTGAGGTCTGAAACTGAGCCACGTCATGCTGACTACCAACACTAGAAAAGTTTTGCTTAGGCTGAGAAAAAAAATAATTCACGTTATCTGATACCCTTGACTCGTTCATAGCCACCTTCATGAGTCGCTGAGCTCTCGACGCGACATCACGCAAATGCGCTACTGATGCGAACTGAGGGAGCCAAATGAGCTAGAGCCACCCTTAATAAGTCGATCTCTCTCAGAGGCACATCAAGGCGGTCATTCCACTGGAGAATGTCGTTACAAAACACTTCAACCGGTTCTTCCGTTTTATGTGAACGAAAAAAGATTTTATCAACCAAACTCTCCTGATGGGATTCATTAGTAAATTTTCTTCGTAATCCTATCTCAAATTGAGACCAATCGACCGAAAATCTCTCCTCCTCCCACCAACGCAAAGCAAACCCCGTCAAGTGCGTGGGAATCCATGTTCTTAAAAACACGTCGGAATGCTTCTCGTCACTACCTGAAAATTTCATTAACTGCACCCTTGGCACTCAACTCTTTGGCAGATCACGGACCTGATAAGTGTGACCTTGCTGCGATTTTAAATGGTTTTGCCACAAAGTTTTATACTCAATAAGCTTCTCAAACTCCTGTCTTTGCACCATGAATTCCTCATTACCAGTATTTTCTCCCCCCGCTGGTACTCTTAAATTAACTCCACCTTGATTACCTGTATACACATGCTTGGATGCTGTTTCCCTTGCTGAGAAATCAGTATCACATTCGGTGAACCCGAACCTCTGACCCACAATTTTTCCCAAACAAGAATCTACACAGTTGTTAAAATCAACACCCATAGCAACTTCATCATCATGTCTAGGCGGTTGAAGTGGCGGTAATTTATTAGAGGGTTGAGAATACGGAGGGGGGTGTTAAATTTCATGAAAAAAATCCTGAGTGGTAATTAACGAAGTTTTATTTTGGTGACTGTTAACCTTATTTTGACTTCCCGACTGAGGGGCGGGGGTGGGGGGTTCGTTAAATTAGCTCATCGTGACAACAGTGCTAAATTCACCCCTGCACGACACGGATCAAAATCATCGTCAAACCTAAACGATCCCAGGCTCTCTCTGGTTTCACTCAAGAGCAGGGTACTCATATCGTCAGTACGCCTAGGCTTTCTAATTGTAATGTTAGAAAAATCGCCCTCCATCTCCCTCTGATTGTCTCCAACCGTGACGTCAGAAAGATTTAAATCGACCGAGAAACGTGCGTCCATGATTAAACCGGAAAAAGTAAAAGCACAATATTAGTTATCGCAAAGGAGGGGGGGGGAAACCAATGCCGCTTACTAACATTCCACAAAGCTCCGTAATTTTACGCACAGAAATCACTGCAAAGTCAAAGAGGCCAAATGACAAAATCAGCAGCCCATCTGGTTTCTCTTTTTTTTCCCCTTTTCCCCCTACTCTTTGCACCATACACAAAACAAAATAATACGGAAAAAAAATCAGTACGCATAAAGAAAATCTCAACAATCCAACAGAACATTGCCAAGCTACAAGAGAGAAAAAAAATTATAACAAAGGGTATATGGGACCTTGCAACAGGGACACAATTGACGAGAAACGAACTCAGTGGCTTATTATCCGCAAAATCCCCTAATCCTGTAATTTTTAAAAGTTAAAGATAGAAAATCGGGGGAATCCCTAACACATTTATTGCCTCTGAACACACCTACTTGTGTCAAGAGCCTGAAAAGAAAAAACACTGTTACTGTTAACATTAAACAACTTACTAACTCTACAAACAAAGACGTAGCAAACACACCTGGAGAAAAAAAACCGATAGACGTTGCGTACGAGTTTACGTTTTAACACTAACTTACACTAACTTTGAGACTACACGCCCAACGTATTTACATTTCGACCCAAACCCCAATTTGCCAAAATTTAATTCGAAACCGACCTGAATCCCTTTAAAATCCCAGATTTCAAAATCAAGGTTTGTTTTTGTTATTTTTTTCTTTGACTGACAAGCCCCCATTGTCCTAAACCCCTTTGGGGAAAATAAGGGGGGGGGAGGTTTGGTAATAAGGGAAGGGCAGAGTTATGGCTGTTGGGAATGTCCGGGGGGGGGAGGAAATTTTGGAAGGAAAAGGCCTGGGTTCGGGAAGGGGGTAGGAACACTAGTAAGTTACTAAACAAACGACTCGCAACAACGCATCTAAGGGTGTTTCCCCTACCAATGTAAACATGTTTATTAGTACTACGTACAAAATTACGTCACAAGTGCAGTACGTGAAAAACCATTCAGAGAGTACAACATAATGGGTGTAAGCAAGCTACGGCATGGGGACATTAAGCATTTTCAACTCTTCATGAGCAAACCCCGCAAACACACGGCAATAACTAGTGTCCGACGGATGAGGACAGTCCCACAGTTTAACCTCTCGGGCAACAGTTGGTTAATTACTTCGTAACGTAGAAACGGTTTGGGTTATTCGGGAATCCGACACCCCATACACTATAAACGAAACAAAACCTAGGATTAGACGCTTATACCATGGCCTATTAAACCTTTTCCTGAACTACCTGGGTTCTACACGGCGAACTTCAGAAATTGCGGCACGGAGCTGCAATACTAGCATAGCACACTAGTGTAACGACAACGACTAAGGCTTTACAACAAACTCTAGCACTTATTATTTTCGTATCCCACGTAGCATGAAATATCCTTAATCCTGGTTCCCTATCTTCGCAAATGGAATGACGTCAGCTAGGCTAAACATAGAATTGGAAACGAGAGTCTTTACCTGATCAGGGTTTTGCCAAATCTTTAGCTTCGTGAAGCTGGCGACGAACATTTGCGGGAAGACAGGTGAAAGGCATCAGGTGCGCAAAACCATCATGGCGACGTTCTTCTTCCCCAGCATACAAGGCGACGGAAGACAGCGTCTTTCCCTCATGACTAGAAGCAGTGTAACGTCAGGAACATCCTCAAGAACCCGGCTGCAACGACCGCCTCGTGGCCCAGCAGAATAGAAGTGACGACCTTCCCCTCTGAAGCCAGGTCGTGAAGTCTCTTCCACCAATGACGGGCGAGCGTATAAAAGTAAGGGATGATTTGCGTAATTAGAGATTGATCAAGATTAAGATTTAATGAATTTAGGATTGAATAGTTAACACTACCTATAAAATATTGCATTCAAGCAACAAGTTAATAAAATGCGTACTATATTAGAAAATACGTACAAGCAAGCCAAATCAAGTGCAATACAACATAAATATACAACAGACTCTGGAGGATACAAGGTGTCATCATGAGTGCGGGTACTGATCATACCCATGCCGACACCACCGTCGTAAACACCAAAGGGAATGATTTTGAGTACAAACCGCAGAAGGATACCACACCGGCCAAAAATGGTTTCTTTGTGCCTAAAACATACTTAACATACTTCCCTCTCGAGTCACCGCCTGACATATTGAGAGTAAAATGAATGCCGATAGCGTGCACGCTGTCGCTTTTATAAGGGAGGACTGCCACGCACATGCGCAGCAGGGGTATGCAAGCAGGCGGCTGCACAGCAGAAGAAACATCCAGGGGAACACCACATTCGAGGAATGTAATGCTAAATTATCAGGTTAAGTATGTTTTAGGCATAAAGAAACCATTTTTAGCCGGCCTGGCTGGGGGCCGGCAAAATGTTCTGTTTGAATCTAACATTTATTTGAATGCACGCCGCATTGTTGAAGGAAACTTTCCATTCTTATGTATCTCTATTGTTGAAAGTCTCCCGAAATATGCGAGAATAGCAGCGCATTCTTATATATTCCCATTATTAAAAGTCGGGCTGATGACTGGGTGCGGTTTACGTTCGCTAAAATCTTTTGACCCATTAATATTTCTAAGAATCTATATAACTAATATAGTAATATTTGTTTGTTTGTTTGTGTGTGTGTGTGTGTGAGTCGCTAGATCACTGAGATTCCCACTACTAATTCTTATTACTTTTGTTTGTGCGTCCAGATGGAATGTCTGCCAAACGGAATTTTGGCAACATTTGCAGGCTTGCAAGATGGTCGTTCCTTAAGGGGTCCTCCATGAGGCCTCTACTGGCTCTTTGCTGGAGTTGGAGTTGTTGGAAATGGCCTCTGTCCCTTCTCCTGGCTTAGTGGCTTGCATGACAGTCATTGTCAGCGAAGGTGGCTCTCGGTTGGAATTGGAAATAGCCTCTGCTTCTGCTTCTTGCCTTTGTATATGTGCCATCCTTTGCGACGACTCGATTGACGATGATCGCTGGCTCCCGAGGTTCCCTTCCAAGTCTGAGCACATCTCCTTAAAGAACAGCAACCTTCTTGTGCTCGGATCTTTCGCATGTTCAACTGGTGAAGTGTTTTGCATTGCTAGCGATGGGCTTGGTGTTGTGCTTGATGATGGACTTGGCGTTACTAGAGACTGTTGCCTGAAATTGTGTGTGACATATTCGGCAATCCGGGCGCCTTATGCTTCTGTACAGCTGTATTCCATCATGGTAAGATCCGTCTTCTTCGTTGCCTCTGGGGTAGCGAAAGGAACATCGGTGGCAGAGGTGTATTTCTCTTATCTTTCTATGGAAGATGTTGTACAGTATGATTTGCGAACGTCGTTTGAGGGCTTCCAGTTGGCCCTGGTCCAGTGTCCGAGCTGCTTCTTCTGCTGATGGTGGTGTAGGTAGAGGTTGAGTTTTGACACTGTGTTTGCCTCCATCTTCCTTCTGCTCCTCTGACGAGATGATGTAGATTACTTTCTCGGATACACCACAATGATCCGTGAATGTACCTGTACCAGAACCCGAGTGATGGGAAAGAGTTCTTTTTTGGTTCGTCTCATGGGTGGCAGCGGCGGGCTTGTTGTGTCTCTGCCCATGAACATGTGTTGATATCACTCCTTTGAAGGGCCGAACCGTACGGAACTTGGCGGCCCATTTTACCAGTTTTGGTTTTTGATATGATATCACTCCTTTTTCCTTTTTTTTAAATCGTACACTGACTCAACTCCACTACCGTGCAGATCTAGACACCCGCTAGTGTGTCGCGTCAAGTTATGCAACAAACATCATAACAAACATAACATCAATTCAATTTTCGAGGTTGTAAACCATTGTAGAGCGACGCCATAGCATCAGTGTTTAATATCCTGAAGCATAGTTGAGCACATTTCAGCTACTTGAGGAAAAATAATAATGCGATACAAAAGCTTAAATTGTGTTGAAATCGAGAGCAATGACCCACCTGGCAAAAATTAACTTGTGTAGAGATTCCAGCTAAGCTGCTTTCAATGCAAAATCTGACCCTCAATAACGTTGAAAATGTGTTACTAGTTACTAGCTAGCCAACTAGCTAGATAGATAGCTAGTCCGCTCATCCCCATGTTAATTTCCATAGGGTGATTATTCATCGATACCGAGACAACGGGAAGACTTCCAGCTATAAAATTCGACGAATGGCTGCAGTACAATACGAACTGCGTACCTTTTATGGTGTGGAGCTAGAAGGTGTAATGGGGAAGGCGTGGGAGGGTGCGCAAGTACGAAAATATTGTTATAACCATTGTTAGTATTGTTGGCATCGTCTCTCATTGGACAGCCAAAGTTCGGACAATGACAAAGTGTATACTTACGTGCATGCCTAGACAAACACTAGAGTATCACGATAAATCCAAACGACGTCGACAAAGAAATTGTATTCACATTCAATTCACAAAAAAATAAACAAACTGTAAAAACAAAGCAAAATAAACAAAGCCAAAAACTGGTAAAGACGCCACCAAGTTGAGCGTGGTTCGGCCCTTCAAAGGAGTCATATCAACACACCTAAACGAACTAAATAAAACAAATTACAACAAAATTAAAACCAAACCAAAAGCATATAAAGAGGTGATTAAGTTGAGAATGGTTTGGTCTCTAGGCAAATGGTAGTAGCAAATTGTTGAAAACCAATTTCTTGTTAACGTGGCACGTTATTACACATCTGCACGGTGTGGAGTTGAGTCTAATACACAATTTCAAAAAAAGGGTTGATATCATATCAAAAACCAAAACTGGTAAAAGGGGCCGCCAAGTTCCGAATGGTTCGGCCTTCAAAGGAGTGATATCAACACACCAAAACATTCTCCAACTTAATCGCACTGAATAATACTTTGGACGTTAAATGAAAACTAGAACATTGCTACCGAAAGTGGCACTGTTCTAGTTTTCATTTACCTTCGAACTATTAAGCAGTGTGATTAACTAGGCGAATGATTTGATGCGTTGATATCACTCCTTTGAATGGCCGAACCATTCGGAACTTGACGGCCCTTTTACCAGTTTTGGTTTTTGATATGATGTGTAATAAAGTGCCACGTTAACAAGAAATTAGTTTTCAACAATAATTCCTACTACCTTTTGCCTATAGGCCGAACCATTCTCAACTTGGTCACCTCTTTTTAGGTTTTTGGTTTGGTTTTAATTTTGTTGTAATTTGTTTTATTTAGTTAGATTTGGGTTGTTGATCACTCCTTTGAAGGGCTAAACCACTCTCAACTTGGTGGCCTCTTTACCAGTTTTTGGCTTTGTTTACTTTGTTTTCTTTTACAGTTGGATTATTTTTCGTGTATTGGACTTGAATACAATTTCTTTGCAACGCAGTTCAGCTTTATCGTGATACACTAGTGTGTGTCTAGGCATGCACGTCAGTATACACGTTCTCATTGTCCGAACTTTGGCCGTCCAATGAGAGGCGATGCCGACAATACTAACATTGGTTATACCAATATTTTCGTACTTCCTCGCCCTCCCACGCCATCCCCGTTACACCCCAGGTTCCAAACCATAAAAAGGTACGCAGTTCGTATTGTACTGCACCCATTCGTCCAATTTCATAGCTGGAAGCCTTCCCGTTATCTCGATATCGATGAATAATCACCCTACGGTATTTAACATGGGGATGAGATGACTAGCTAGCTAGCAGTAACACATTTTCAACGTTATTGAGGGTCAGATTTTGCATTAAAAGCAGCGTAAGTGGTATTCATACACGAGTTATTTTTTGTCAAGTGGGTCTTTGCTCTCGATGATTTCAACACAATTTAAGCTTTTGTACCACGTTATTATTTTTCCCCAAGTACCTGAAATGTCCCCAACTATGCTTTAGGATATAAGACACTGACGCTATGGTGTCGCGCTACAATAGTTTACAACCTCGACAATTGAATTGATGTGATGTTTGTTGCATAACTTGGCGCGACACACTCGCGTGTGTCTAGATACTTAAAAAGGGAAACACACAACAATAGCAAATTGCACTTGAGAGTACACATTATCAACACCAACACTGTCAAAGTAGGTTAGAGCAGGCTTGTAAGCTCAATAAAGATACTTAGTTGTCTCCCAGCGTAACATACGCCAGACCAGCTGATTCAAATCGTGTGTAATAGTCAGCATAATTTAAGTAATAGTGCTTGTTCGTAATTGTTAGAGCTCATATCTATCCGTTCTCATTGTCGGCCATTCGCCGTGTTTGTTTGCTACCGTGGCAAGAATGAGCCCACTCGCCCTCTTGCTGATTGTTGAAGCTTCGTTTGTTTAATCCTCCCTAATAATGCTTCATCAAGTTTGCTCACAATTTAAGTCTGCTCCTAAGCGAATTATAGCCGACGTGTATATACTATATGATTGAAGTCCTCTCTCCAGCAAAACTAAAACTATTAATTTCTCCGTTTCTATTCAATATATTTCGACCAAAATTGCCAGATTGTAGATAGCAAGTTTTCCTAACTTTACACCAACTTTTATGCAATTCCGTGCAAGAGTGAAAGTAGGGAGCCACACGGAAATTTGAAAAATGTTCACTTGTTGTTGTTGTTCTTCTTCTTCTTGTGTGACACGGTTTTAGTAAAAAACTACTTAACCTACCTAAAATCTGAAACATGATCTTAGCCAGAAATTTCCCTGGGCTTCAATCTTACAGGGACCACTTTTTTGATTGGTCCATCCATTCCGGAGTTACGGGTCCCTGAACGACCATTTTGATTGTTTTACATTGTTTTAACCATTGTAATTTGGGAACAATGCCGCTCAGCAAACTCCAGATTCATTCTTCGTGCACGTGTTATGTCTTTGCTAAAAAGTTCATTGTTGAAGGGCAAAATGAAAGAAACCGTGTTTCAACTAAACGGATATAGATTTAAACCATACTAAGCTACGTTGTAAATTTCGAGGCTCGAAATTAGCAGCTAGAAACGATAGGATGGCGTATTTATTTCGTAAATGCAGGCTTTCAGAGCTGAGTTGAATTGTTTCAAAGTGGCCAGCAACAATGCATAGATAAACCTTTGTAGCAAGACGCCATAGCCGTACAAAAGGTACACGGATTACTAACAAAAACGTCAAGTGTGCCGTAAAACAAGAGGTTATATGATTGAAGTTTCACTTTAGTTGTTAAAATGTGCACGGATAAAATTCGGATGATTTTTAATTGAAATAATCAAATGTACAATCGAGAAAATTGCGTCTGTTTAAGTGCTGTTGTGCTTTACCTGCCATATATTTCAAACGTAAAGCACAACAGCACTTAAACAGATGCAATTTTCTTAATTGTACATTTGATTATTTCAATTAAAAATCATCCAAATTTTATCCGTGTACACTTTAACAAGTAAAGTGAAACTTCAATCATATAACCCCCCTTTTTACGACACACTTGACGTTTTTGTTAGTAATATATATATAACAAATGTAATGTCAAAATTATGTCAAAATTATGTCAAATAATGTCAAATTATGTCAAATAATGTCATATATAAGAATGTAATGTCAAAATTATGTTAAGATTCATGGCCAAATCAAACGCACTGAGATAACAACATCACAGATCTGCCATACCTGGAGTTAAAGTGAGACAGTTTTTCAAAGACATCCTAGTGTGGCTCCATACAAAAGGAAACTGTAAAAATAAATAAAATTGAAGCATATCATCAACATCGCATAAAATAAATTAGATATAATAATATCAGCTCGCAAAACTAAAATTTTGTTGGTAAACTGAGGAGTGGGTGAAACCTTCCATCAATGTTATCTGGTTTCTTATTGATTGATTGATTTTTTAACGAGCCTAAGTGGTCTACAAAACCGTTCGCGCAATTGTAAACTAACTAAAACACTAACCAAGGTAACAAAGGTAACAGAGGTGACTACAGCGCAAACTAGAAAACGTTGGCACTAATAGGCTAAAGGAAACAAAAAGAAAAAAGACAGAAAAAAACAGGAATAACAGGAATATCAGGAATATCATTTATTACAATAGGCTGTCAGCTGGTTTGCCTTTTGACACATCTTAATCGATTAAAACAATAATAAAACAATATTATTGCAAGATTTCTTTTTTATTTGTTCCCTTGTTTGCTCATTTGTTCGTTTAAAACAAAAGAAATAAAATATGTATTGTATTTAGTGGTAAGAGAAGATTTTATAAATAAGGAAATATTTTGCTAGTTATGAATAGTCAAATTGTTGGCATTGTATGCTCGTAATTTGACCACAAAAAACTTGATACGACTCCTGGAGTAGTAAAACTCACTAAACGACTGCATGCACCATGATTCTTGTTGGTGACCTCGTATTAAAATAATGACCATCGGTTATGCCAAATGGGTAGTGGGTAAAACAGGGTAAAAATGGAAGAAAAGAAAAGAAAGAAAAGAAAGAAAGAAAAGAAAATTGGAAGGTCTTGGTGTGCGACTGGTGAAGAGTATTTTAAAGAGAGGAAACAGAATTGTGCAGTGAGTTCGGGAGGCTTGGGAGAAATTATGAGTTTAATAATGGTGGGTGCTTGCATATCTCATTTTAACAAACGATTAAGTCTGGTGCACCATTATTTTGCTATTAGAAATTACAAATCCAACATACTAATTAAGAAAAAATGACTATGAAAGAATAAAATATGGCAAAACCTGACCCAATGCTGGTAGGGTGAGCCAGCAAGGTTTTAGAGTGGCTTTTGCCATTAACAAATAATAACTTATGTGGTGTACGTGCCACAATGCCGCCACATGTCACTCATGATTGCCCGGCATATGATGTCATCTGTGGATGCCTACAGATGTGTCGAAGAACACCCCTTTCATTGTACAATAAACTAGTTGGAGTCACATGTGGGTTGACACATGTGACTAGTATGCATAAATACTACGTATGAATAATAAACTATGTCATTTGCCCCGTTACTCATAGCGATACATCTTTAGTGTATAGTAGGCTATTCAGCCACCGAGCCTCCTATTTCACAATGGCGACTGGGTTAAATTTAAATTAGTTTATTGAATTAAAATTCCCTTAGCATGCTTCAACTCCTGCTATGGTCGTAGGTGAGCAAAATTTTCTATTTTGGCAGATAAATTAGTCATATGGTAAGGATAATTTAATTTGTTCTAATTTGGATTGTTTATTGCGTTGTATCGCTTGGAGTGATTCTGACTTTTTTCTAGTTTAGGCCGGAATTTATTTAGTTATTTTGTGTAAATTGCCATTTTGTTTAATCATGTGTGTACTAGCATTCAACGAGTAATTTTACCGTGGTCGTGTCTCTTGTAATTGCCGTCACATAATTATGTTTGGTTGTCCAGCGTTAAGACTGGCATTCCTTGTTGATTGCATTTTCTTTACCATATGCAAACTTATGCTTGAGTCCGTTGTTTGAAAATCACTCGTGTTAGTGTATTAGAAAAACTTTGTTAGTATTTATTTAAATTTATTTAAATACGCTTGTTGAAAATCACTTGTTAGTGGATTAGTAAACTTGTTAGTTGTTGAACGCGCTAATAATTAAATGTTTTAGTAGGCTAGTAAACTTATTAGTTATTGAATGCAATTTAAATTCATACGTAGGCTAGTAAATACTGGTTTGAAATCCACTTTGACAAATCTATTAGACTAGTAAATTAGAATTCGGGTGGGCAAACCGAATTGTATCATATTAATTTAATAATTTAATTAGATGAGTTAAGGACGGACTTAACTGAGTAAATGGGTGCATTCCAATTTGTAAAAGGGTTAAGAATTGTTAATTAATCTTTTTGTCCTTTATTACGAATTCTGGTTCATAATGTCTGATCCAAAACGAAGTGGGTTGTTTGAATGCTATGATGCGAAATTAGACACCTGGGCAAAATATACGCAGCGGTTGAATTATTTTTTTATCGCTTAGAAAATTGCTGATGATGACCACGTTGATGTTTTGAGAGCTACTGTAGGCCATGAAATGTTTATAGAATTATAAATTTTTATCATCTGTACTTACAAAAGCTGCCTTGGAAAACATTGAACCACGTCCGAGTGTGGTTTCCGAGCATGTACAATTTTTAGAACGAAATCAACAACTGGGTGAAACGATAGGCGAGTTTATTTCAGTATTAAAAACTATGACCACGTACTGTGATTTCGATTCGTGCACAGAAGTAGCAAGATCATTCGTGATCGCATTGTATGAGGCATTCGTAGCAAAATTATCTAGCGTGAGCTTCTCAAAGAAACTTTGGCATTACAGGAGTGTGCTGAACTAGCGTTATCATTAGATCCCGCAGATATTGAGCAGATCAAGATTAGATTGAGCGATACGGTAGTAGCAAATTTTGTTAAAAAACAAAAACCAAAAGGTTCGAGTTTTAAATCAAACCTTATAGCACGGACATCCGTTGCTATTGTTGCGGAAATTACGGGCACATCCGCTCGAGATCTAAGTTTACAGAGTATTGTTGTGGCTGTTGTCATGAAAAGGGTCATTTAGAAGCTTTGTGTCACACAAAAATCTAGCGACGAAAAGAAACGAGCAGTGGCACCTGTGAAAAGCTTTATCAATCCAATGACTCACAAGAAATCTAAACATAAATACGGTTATAAAAAAGTAAACATGTTGCAGCGAGAAGTTGAAGTTGAACTGACATCTCACAATCTGAAAGTGAAACCGAATCTGAAAATGCATTACTAACCTATTCAGTCCATCCCAGCCACATTGCCTGATAATATTTCGTCTGGCCTGACTTCCTTTGTGAAACTAGTAATAACAACTAAAATAAACACAGCTCATGCACTTAGTGTTCCAATCTCTATGTGGGATACTTGCCTGCCTACCCCGGCGTACTGCAGTGCAGCTTATAGCACTATCTTTGCCTGACCTGTAACTCCTTTATTTTTGCTCCGAATTTCATTCTGGTTTTTTGCTTTGGCATTGGTTTGTGGTTCTCTACACCTTTCTAATTTACACCCATTTTCTAGGATGCATGGTTTAGAAGTTAGCAGTGAGATGACCTTGATGGGACATGTCAAAGTCTTTCACTCACCCCCCCCCCCTGTGGGCTGGGGGTAGAATAAGCCCACCGTACCCCTGCGTGTCGTAGAAGGCGACTAAACGGGAACCCAAGATATCACGGTCTGCTAGTGTGCCAAGGGTCTGCATGGCGGAGGGTTTTTAGTCCGTCTTTAACACTAGCAACCTCAACACTAAAGTTTGCAAGTGCGCCTACGGTGTGTATGGCGGGCAGGTTTAATACCCGTCGCAAGCAATAGCCGGAAAGAGGTGAAGGGACATCCGGACAAACCGGGCCCGGGGTGGCTGCTTAGAGGATGTTTGGTGGTTTGAATCCCCTTTCGGGTTTGATTCCAATTTGCCCGTTCTGGCCACTGGGCTTTTCATCCTCATCCCCCAGCATGTTGGCCGTGTGCTGCAACCTAGTAATCCGTGGAGGCGGAGATCCTGGCTTTCAGGCTTTGGCTCCTTATTCCGGAGGACGGGTGGCCTGGGCGAGCCGGCCTAAGGTCAATCGGCTATGACCTTTCGGGTCCTGTCGATGTGGGGAGGCGGCTTGTGCTGTATCCATCTGCATCACGGTACCAAACTGTTTGGGTTATCGACGGAGGTGGTGTGTACGGCTTCCTTGGTGGCCTCGCCTCTCGGCATGCTTAGGCAGCCACCTCTTGGAGATAGACGGCGGTGTTAGCTTCCTGGTGCAGGGCACTGGATATGCGGCTTCCGGCCGTGCATCACCCGAGTGCCGCGCGGGGCTTTCTTTTCTGGGGAGCGCACCGCCGCGACTTCATTTTTGCTCTCAATGGCAACTTCTTCCCCCCCCCCTCCTTGAGGAGTGGATGCAGAGGGGGTCCGTTTGCATCCTGAACGATGGAGCCATGACACACTGTAACCTGGCCACGGGCAATTGGTCAGCAGTGGACTTAGCCTTTTGCTCGCTGGCCGTCCCAGTTCACTTCACTTGGGCTGTCACTGCCGATCTGCATGGAAGCGATCACCTCCCCGTTGTGTTGTCCACGACACAATGGGGGTTCTGTGGTTTCCAGGCCAGCCCGGTGGGCGCTTAAACGTGCTGAATGGTCAGCCTTTGCTGAGGCTGCTGTATTTCAGCGTGCGGTTGAGGACTTTTTTGATGTGGATGAACTTTCCACTCATTTCGTTGACGTGGTCCTTGCTGCTGCTCATGCTACTATCCCGCGTTCGTCCACACAGCCACGGCGGGTTCTTGTTCCGTGGTGGACGCCTGCTTGCGGGCGGGCTATTCAGGCCCGCCGGCGAGCGTTGCGTGCATTTACGGTCATCCCAACTACTGACAACTTTGTAGCCTTTAAGCGCTGTCAGGCCCGTGCCAGGTATGTCATCCGTGAGGCTAGATGTGCTTCGTGGACAGCTTATGTTTCGTCGATCACGCGCTCCACGCCTTCTCAGCAGGTGTGGCGGAAGGTGCGCCAGATCTCGGGGAGGAACGTGTCTTCCCCGGTTTCACAGCTGAAGGTAGCGAATTCCGTGATCTCTTCTGTGCCGGATATCGCCGACTGTCTTGCGTCTGCGTTTGGGGGGGGGAGATGAGGCTTAATGGCGCGTCGACAGCTTGGTCATTAGCGCCAACCTCAGTCACAGTGCAGTGGTCCGGGTTGCCACTGCACCACACATTACAGAGATATTATTCAAACCCCTAATCTAAATCTTGTCATACATCTGTACCT
>JAHWFP010205572.1:73226-84228 GCA_023313725.1 Lithobius niger | reverse complement strand
AAAAATCCGTTTCAAAATGTGGCGTCTACGAGATTTTCTGTTGCATATTGGGGAACTATATTTACTGTATCCGGAAAAAATTAAAATTATCCGGTAATGCGGTAAAAATTAAAATGAATTATGCCAATAGATCGCCGAAGAAAAATTATAATATACTAGCCTAAAAAATTATAAATTGTGATGCTAAAATAAGAAAATCGTTCCAGTTTGTGACGACACAATCTTTAACTAGATGCTGTTTCGTATACTATTCCCAAAGCCGACTGAGATTTTAGCTGAGTTTCTCTCTGCGAGGAACGCAGCTACTATTTCATTAGACCTTGGCGATGGTAACATGGGCGGAGGCGATCTGCGTGTGGCTGTTATAAGACAGGCCGGATGTTGTAAGGCAGGCGGAATGTGCCTTTAATAACCTTATCAGTAGCGTGCACAGAACCCCGAGAGGGCACGGGCAACTTTTGAACTTTTGTGAATGGGCACGCTGAGGTTTTTTTATGGTGGGTTTTTTTTTTTTTCTCGTCATTTTTTTTTTTTACTTTTTTATAAGCTTGTCTCTCTTTTTTACCCTTTTATGCCCATTTCTGCCTCTTTCCCTACCTTCTTTTTGCCCTTTTTAGGCCTCTAGGCCCCTTCTCTGATTGCAGCACCAGTGTTTATCAGTTCAAAAAACAAAAATAGGGCATTTTTTTTTTTTACAAAAAGGACATTCTCCTGTGGCATGCCACAGAACCTTATCATTTTTAACGAGCAGTGCTTTTTGGTGGTTGCATTGGTTTTTTTCTGAGTGATGTCTAATTATTTGACACAGCAGTAAAGTTTTACATGGACTAAACACTACAGCAAATGATATCAAAACTTTACAGGAAAAGCCTGTTCCGTGTTCCTTTCCTGTTTTCACCTCGGTTCAGTCAAACCTTGCCGTATTCATCATCTAATCGAGTTCGTTTCATTTTGTATTTTATATGCTGTTTTGGATTCCCGATGTGCTATCTAGATTTGACCGAACGTTTCGATCTGACGCTTGGCGTTGACGTCATGCGAAAAAGGAGCTGAAGTGAGGTGACGTATAGCGAGGAGCGCTAGCTACGTCATCGATTATTGAGCGGTCGAGCACGTGTTGGGTTCCAACACGGTTCCACACTGCCCCTGTAGCCTTTTGTTTCCCAACGCAGTTTAAAAAAAAACCGAATTAAAACGTTGAGTAGATTTACTGTTTTTTTTTTTAAACAGAAAAAATAACTTATCAATTTGGGGCAAAGACGGTGTCAAGACCACTACAGTCATAACTGCGACAGTCGAATAAAGGTGATGGACTGTTTGGGTTGTTGACACTCTACGCACGGCGGGAGTCTGGGCATCGAACGCATGAGGGAAAACTATGAGAGAGGTGATGTTACTAGGTTGATGATGAAGATGGGGTTGTGCATGCAGAGAAGAGGTTGGGCGATGTAAACTTGTAAACTGTTAATTTCTGCCCAAATGGCATAACTTAATTTAAATTTAATAACAACATTGAGTTGCCAGTTTCCTAGAGAAGAATGAGGCAAACATACAAAAAAAAAACATCTTAAAATTAAAAACAACCAAGAAAATTTCATTATACTATAACAGTCAAATGGCTTATTTCCGCCATGATCGCTTAAATTCACAAAAAAAGACACGCTCACAGTCTTGCTAATTTTCAACAGTACCCCTACTGTCTTTCATCAGACCCTCCAAAGTCCAATTTAGGTCTCTGGTTACATCCTTGCTTGTTGTCAGTTGCTTGGATTTGAATTTGGCAGTTATCACAGCCTCCAGTATTTGCAAGGCATGGCCTACATTGAGACCTCCCGAAACTTGTGCCTCAACAAAACTTGTGTGGTTTCGTTAAGGCACAAGTTAATCAAAAAAGTGTAAAATATACAAACGCACAAGTTAATCAAAGTAATATTTCAGATCATCTGGGTATATGGTCATCCAATCTGTTTTTGAATGTGTTAACCGAAGGAGCTGAAGTAACAAAATCAGGAAGCGAGTTCCACATTTCAACGAGTCTGTTAGCAAAGGAATTTTTTTACCTTGACGATGATATTTTCAGTTTAAACGCTGAACCTCTAGTGCATAAAGGGGAAACATACGATTTGAAAGAGGTAGTTAGGAAGGGTGGTATGTGCGCCTCTAAAAATCTTAAACTAAGAAGTAAACATCCTCTCTGATGGTGCCAAGTGAGAGAAGGCAGCTTAAGAATTTCCATCCACCTTCTGTAACTTTCATGCGTCATACCTGTAATACGTTTAAAAATTTTCCTTAGTAACTTAGCTACGATATAAAGGTGACTGAACTAAAGCATTTCTCTGGGCACTGAAATTCACTGTTCATTGTAAAAACAAACTTCAACAAAATAAACACGTGAACACTCATAAGTTTTTTTTTTATATTTTTTTTAATAATAATAATAATCTTTATTCAAAGAGTGTTGCCGAAGGTCTATAAAAGTCCTTGTTTGGCTACACATTTAGACCATTTCGCAATCAAGATAAAGAAAAATCTATACAACAAAATTAAATCACACAGTATGGTAAAAAATATAAAAATAATAATAATCACAGACACAGAAAAAAAAAACACAATAATTAAAAAATAAAACTATACCTTAGTTGTTAATTAGCCATTCTTTTATTTTGTGTTTGATTGAAGTGTACTGAGTTAAATTTAGTAATTTTGATGGAATTAAATTGAAAATTGTTGGAATATAATGATCTTTAGTTTTTGAGCCATAATTATTTTTAATTAGTGGAATATGGAACCTTAATGTTTTATCGCGAAGGAAACCCATTTTAAATTCATCTTTAATTTTTAAATCGTTGCAAAAGTAATTTTTATGTATAATAATATAGTTCCTCAATTTAGTTACATTTAAAATTCTGTGTTCCTTGTATAATTCTTTGGTAGATTTGTAGTGGTTATGTTTTCTGAAAAGAACCTTTAAAATTTTATTTTGTACCTTTTGTAGCCGATCAATAAGGGTTGAAGAAGCAAAACCATACACTTCAATACCATATCTAAGATGACTGGTAACCAATGCATCAAAGACGATTCGTTTGTTCTTATTATTCAATAGCGATTTAATTTTATAGAAGAAAGGAATCATTTTTCTAAGTTTAGTGATCAGAAGATTAATGTGATGAACATGTTTCCAAAAATTGTCGACCCCAAGTCCAAGATACTTACTTTCAGTAACTTGCTTCACCTTGGTACAGGTTAAAGTACAGTTTGAATAATTTAGACAGTTTTCTGTATGAATATATAAATCGGTACTTGAATATTTTCGGTGTGTAGAACTTATATCAATTGAACAGGTTTTGTCTTCATTTATGAATAAATCGTTAGTCAAAAACCAATAGTTTAAATTATCAAAATCTTCTTTTAGGTTAGATTCCATAATTAGTTTATCGGACTGGATGGACAGCAAAACAATATCATCAGCAAAAAGTATTATTTCGCATGTTTTTATGCAGTTCGTGATATCGTTTATGTAAATGCTGAATAAAAGAGGTCCTAGGACAGAGCCTTGAGGTACTCCGAAGCAAATATCACTTGGATCACTGGTATTGTTACAAATTTTGGTACATGCCTTTCTGTTATTCAGGTAACTCTTGAGGATGTTAAAACATTTACCCCTAAGCCCATAATTTTGACATTTATTTAAAAGTTTTTGATGATCAATGGTATCAAAAGCCTTCTGTAAGTCAATCAGCACTGCTTTAATGTACTTGCCGTTGTTAAGGGAAGAAGAAATTAATTCGTTAATGTGTTTTAATGCATCTTCAGTGCTTCGCTTTTGTTTAAAACCATATTGCTTACTTGTAATAATATTGTGTTTGTTCAAAAAGTTCAAAATATTTTTTAAGAAAAATTTTTCAATAATTTTATTAATGTTAGAAAGAAGTGCAATAGGTCGGTAATTGTCTAAATTTATCTTTGTACCTTTTTTGTAAATCGGCCTAAGAATTTGAATTTTCAGTTCATCAGGCCATTTTTCAGTGTCGATTATTGAATTTATAAGCTTAGAAATAAAGATTGATGAATTTTCAATTGAGTCGGTAATATGAGACATTAGTATACCGTCATTTCCAGTTGAATTGTTAATCTTCAGACTTTTGATAATGTTAGTAATCGTGAAAGGGTCACACTCATAAATTACAATAGAATTTTTCACGTTTTGGATATTCCCCATTTGATTGTCAAGGTATTTATTGGAGTTGAGCCTTTGTTGGTAAGAATTACGTAATTTGGGAACAACGTTGGAGAAATGTTTATTTACTCTATCGCTTAATGTCTTAGGATTATCATACTTAAAAGCTTTTAGAATTTCCTGATCTAAAGATGTCTTCTGTTTTTTGTCAATAAATTTGTTTAGATGTGTCCAAATATTTTCTTTTTTATTATTAGTATTATCAATCAATTTTGTAAAGTATTTTTGTTTACACTCATTTACTCTTTTGGCTACTTCTATTTTAAGCCTATTGTATTCTTT
The DNA here is from genome assembly GCA_023313725.1 of Lithobius niger. Taxonomy (NCBI): domain Eukaryota; kingdom Metazoa; phylum Arthropoda; class Chilopoda; order Lithobiomorpha; family Lithobiidae; genus Lithobius; species Lithobius niger. The sequence goes on along the minus strand of JAHWFP010205572.1, from coordinate 79,709 downwards.
CAACTTTACAGTATCAATGGTGACGTTATTTTTAATACGTTTCCACATTAAATTTTTTTTATTTATTAGGGCCACAAGACCTTCGGTTATCCATGGTTTTTTTGCTCTGGACTCCTTTTTGGTATTTTTCCCTTCGGTAGTATTCTCAGTGTAAATTTTATTTATTTTACCTTTGATAACATTGTACATTTCGTTTGGATCATTACAAAACTTATCTAAACAAAGCCAATTGATGTTTTTCATTTCTTTAACAATGTTTTTATGATTTAAAATAAAAATTTCTCCTACTTCATTCTCTTCTTTAATATCATTTGGCAAATCGATTTTCACTGCACTGGGGGGTGGGGGGTGGGGGGGGGGGGGAATGGTCGATTTCTGCCTAACAATTATTTGTATTTATTTGTTGCTTTATTGTCTGTTCCTTCTGTTAACCGTCGCGACTTGAGCGCTTTTTTTTTTCTCGGAGCGTAGTGTGTTTCGGTTTCTGGGGTTTTCAGGGCTGGGTGAGTGCTTCGTGAACGCTTGAGCTTTGGGCCGTTTTGGCTGCGTTAGAATATTACGATGGGTGTACACCTCCCTCCGCCCCCCTACCAAAGTTAATGGAAGTTGTGCATTGCACCGTATTGTTACTGTGTAACGCGCACCCATCCATGAGGAAATGGTGCCGGGGCGCCCCATGGAGGGAGACCCATGGAGCAGAGAATCAACAAAGTTACAATCGAACAACCAACCATACACTCTGCTCCTTAAGACTCCATCATCGTGCCGTCGAGGAAAGAATGCCAAGAGAACAAGGAAATACTCACAGGGAAGTGCACCATATTTGATGCTGTTTGACACTAATGACAAGTTTACGATTTCGGTCGCTACTTTCATAAAATAACTTTAAAGAAACCTTTTGTCTATATTCAGATCCTCCAACGACCTCGTTGGCTACTATTGTCGGAGCAAAGTGGGGTTGTGGGGTCGGGTGGGATGGACGAAGGACAGCGCTCATAGACAAAATTAAAAATCTAAGGGTGGCCGCACACCAAAGTCGACAAAACGTCTCACGACAGGACATTTTGTCGAAACCTGTCACAGCCTGCTGCAGACGTCTCCAAAACCATAACAATGAGCTGAGCGCCTCACACCTCTCCACCAGATGCGACGCCTTGCAACGTTTCGTCTTGCAACGACGTTTTGTAGATATGGGTGTGCGGCCACGCTGATTAGACAATAATATTGTCTCGCGAGGAGACGTTGCAAGACAAAACGTCGCGAGACGTCTCTTCTGGTGGAGAGACCCCCATCAGACGAAACTGATGTCGCATCCGGTGTGTGGCGCTCAGCTCATTGCTATGGTTTTGGAGACGTCTGCAGCACGTCGAGACAAGTTTCGACAAAATGTGCTGTCGTGAGACCAAATGCCTAATTTGGTATGCAGCCACCCTAACTTTAATAAATGCTGTTTTGGTGAAGCCAAAATATGTAACCGGCTTACATCGACGGCAACACGCAATCTACGGAGTCAGCGCTCCTTAGTGCACCTTGCCGTTAACAGAGCTGTTGTGCGCATGATGCTAACCACCGCGTACACCCCGGAGTTGGCACAGCGCCCAACAGTCGGGTGCGAGAGTGTCCTACTGTTCGACCCAGTTAGAACCGGATCGCACTGGTTTAGCCGTAATCCTCTGCTTTCGAGGCTAGGACTCGGGCAGCTATATAACAGTCCGATCCCGGCCACTCGTCAGTTGGTGTTTGGGGTTCGGACTGAACGGTCAGAACCTCTTGAGCTTACAGGGTCAGTTAGAAGGATAAATTCTGGCTGATGCCTAATATGTAATGTTATTGTGGCGCGGCCCCGTATCTGTACAGTAAGAAGTAAATTGGAATTGAGCCTTGTCTTGAAACTAATCGTCTACTTCCTTAGCAACCTTACAAATACAATCCTTCAAATGCAGCTATTTAGGCTTGCCGCCAACCCACCTCACACCCCTTCAGATCAGAATAGCAGCCCATCCCCATTAATGGAACTTGCGTGGTTTCGTAAACAATCGTGCGTGGAAGTCATACCCAAACATTTGCAAACAAAATTTTCCCATCTTCTGTTGTGTCGTGCGAGCGCAGCTTTCTAGCAAGTTGAAATTAATAAAACATTACGCGAGAACCTCACTGTCTCAAGAATGTCTTACAAAATCTGGCAATTTTGTCTAATGAATGCAGGCGTGTGAAGTGTCTTTTAAGGGCGATAATATCATTAAACCATTTCGCAGCACAAAAAGCGCGAAATTTTTGCGTTGACTTGGGAAGGGGTGTGGGGGAAGAGTGGGAGATTTCAATCTTTTGTATAAGAGCTGTAAGGACTGTTGGCTACTTCTAAATCTTCCCATAGGCCAGGTTTTTTTTAATGCTGGCCGTAATGTACTTCAAAATATGAGGTTCTTCCAAAACGACCCACATGTGTACGAACCATACACACGCCACTGAAGACAGTTCGGTACCTTCAATGCACAGAAACCTTAACGCAGAACGCTAAACGCAGAACGTTCCAAAAGTTGGAAACGACGTCACCTTTCAACGCGTCTGATGGCTCCATCCAGAATCAGTCGATAAGCTGTGCCTCGCGCATGCTCACAATTCAGTAAAAATCAACCACCTTTGCGAGCTCCTGCCATGGTTCGATCCCACAATCCCTCAGTCGCGTCTTCAAGTTGATGTCACTTCCGTTGAACGGACATGTTTTGAACGAAAGGTGGAAAAAGTAAGTTTACATATAGAGCAGTGACATTTGTCGCCATATTTGCACCAGCTTGGCACCAGTACGGGTTTTGGAGGGCATAACTACAAGGTGCACTACATAAAAATGGAGGGAAAAACAATGGAAGAGCGGATTTCTTAGGCTTAAAATAACGTTGTTTTCTCCAACAACAAAAATCGCGCGTTTTAGGTCTAAGAAATCACTCTTAACAGCATCAGCTTCAGTATGACGCCCTTCTGTTTCTCTCTGCAGTGCCCCTTACAGCTAACCCATTAAGGCTCCAGCATAGAGTTATATACTATAATACTACGTCGTGTCACTGCTCTGTAGGAACATCTGCTACGAAATAAATGTGCACAAGCAAGGATTAAAGTAGTTGGTTGGGCTCTTAACGGTCGTTCTGCCTTTGGATTGCTGTATTTAAGCTCTATCGAATGTTCTGTGTTTTCGCAATACCGAACTCGCCCAACAGCGGATTTTTTTTGTGTGTGGCACATGTGTTGCGTTTTGGAAGAAGCTGGTTGAAGCAGGTTTTCTATTCAATATTGAAAGTTGTGAAATTGATTATGACTACACATTAAAAAACTACTAGGGCCGCCACCATTACATTTTGACATACAGGAGCGGAGCGTGAGATTATATCTGGGGAGGGGAACGGCAGTTTCTCTAAGGTGGGAGGGGAGGGCAGTTGTACCTACATTTATTCAACGCTCGACTCTCATACGAACCAGAGGACAAAGCATGAAGTTGACGAAACCACGAATCCGCACCATTGTTGGATAGTCTTGTTTCACTGTGAGAACCATTAATTCTTGGAACGCATTCCCAGAAAGTGTTGTGACAGCACCTTCAACCAGCAGTTGGAAAAGGCAATATGATCTGACTCAGTGTTAAAGTGTTTTTGTTCCATGTTTTGTTGTGAACCGGTTACATAAGCTTGCTTTCTTCCGGTATGAATTTAATTTAATGTAATTTAATTTAACTGATCTTCTCTCCGCTCTCTCCTCTCCTTCTTCCCCCCTTCTTCCCTTACCATTTTCATTGTCTTTTCTCCACCCTCCTTCCACCTTCCCTACCTCCCATTTCCTTTTTTTTTGTACTGAATGTGCCTTTTTTTTTCTCGGATCGTTTCATCTTATTCCGAACTACGAAACAATTTTCGTTGATTGATAATGCGGCTGCATGTTTTTCGTCAATCTGAATTGTTGATCATCAAAACTTGCAGCGTTCTTTGTTTGTGTGTACAATTGATTATTCAATGTGAAATCCATGCTGGTAGACCATGTGGTGCCTCGTGCGCATGTCGATTGTGGTATGTCAAAGATCCTGGGTTTTCCGCTTGGATTTCTCCAGCTAAATTGTCCCTCTCATCATTGGGCAGATAATCCAATTTGTGTTCGTGCTCCCTGAAAACAAACAAAAACACGTTATTCGACTTTACGCCCACCATTTCCAACAATTGGTTTTTAACAATTGGTTTCTAACAATTTCCGAGTGATTTCCTTAATTTTCCCCCCAAAGTACACCTGATTTCGATGGTCTGAAAAAAAAAACGAAGACACTCTCCGCGTTGAACTTGGTCAGCATACCGAATTTCATCAAATTCGGGTCAATAGTTTTGGCGTGATACTGTGACATAGAAGGGGGGCTGGGGATTGAGGCTTAATGGCGCGTCGACAGCTTGGTCATTAGCGCCAACCCCAGTGCGGCACTGCGTAAGGGCTCGTTTACGCAACGACAGTTTTCTCGCTCACTAGCTTTTACTTGATCAATACTAAATCTGATGGCTGCTTCTCGCCTTTACCGGAGTATGAGGCTTTCGAGTTGTCTATACGTATTAGTAACCATGGCAACGACGCAGACGCAAATCTTCACCTCGTGCCTCGTGACACGGCGTACGATGCTTGCAACATTTGAGCGTCGATTTATGACAACAAGAAAACAATTTTTACTGCAGTACAAGACGACGGACTGTTTTTTTGTATGCCGGCATTCGATGGTTTGTCTTCGATTCGATAGTCACGAAATGGACGCCATGTTGGATTTTGAATTCTCGCTGCGAGAAGCTATTTATTCTACCGACGTTTGATCATTGCGAGAAGCTGGACTTGGAGGGAGAATACCAAATTTTGGAAATAGCGTGAAATGACAGCAATCTTGTAGCAATGTTTAAAATTACTGTAGCTCTTGTTCTTTATCCGTATTGTTATTTATAATACATACAATTTGTTATCTATTACCGCATTCATTTAGTAGCAACGGGAAACTAATCACAAATAAATAACGGTTGACTAGCAAATAGCAATCGCGAGCGTGAATGACTTGTTGCATAAACGCGCCCTTAGGAGCGCTGTTTCAACTAAACATTGGCACTTTCACTTATTACGTTGATTAACCCTTTCTTTTTTTTTTAAGTCCCTTGTGTACGTACGTACGTCCGCAACGCGATGCGATCTCGAATACTCTTGGGTCGGAGACCAAGATTCTAACAACTCTGCTGTGATTTGCTCACTTCATATTACTCGAATTTACACAGAACCCTTAGGCAACAGTAGCTTTTCACTGCTGGACTTCGTTATTATGTCTTCTTGCGTGAGAGTAAATCGTGGTGTGGAAAGTGCCGTTTTAGAATGTGTCAAGTCCACGAGAAGTCCACAATAATTTCTGATCAATATCCGAATTCTAATTAATTTCTGACTTCTGGTTATTTTCTGATCAATTTCCCATTTCTCATTAATTTCTGATTAAATTTTTGATGTCGGATGAATTGCGCGTACAGAGTCAACAACTCCAGAACCCCTGTTCTTTGTGAACTCCCTCGAATGGAACATAGAACGGTGTGGAAAACTTGGAATGAATGGGATAGGGTTTAAAAGTTATGTATAGTCATACACACAAGACAGATAGACTGACACCAGCACAGCATGACAAGCTCATTTGTTCAGCTTCGCACCGCGTCACTAAAAGATAGGTTCGCAAGGATTTCTGGGTTTGTAAAGCAGTTTTCATTTAACCCAAATGTGCGCACGAAGCTAAAAACCAATTAGAAAACAAAAACGAGCTCGTTTAATGATTAAGGTAAGGTTTAACAGAACCTAATAGTGGGGCAGATAAAAGTGCATTTTTTCGTGGAAATCGTTCACGTTTGGAAACAAGCATGAAAGTTGGTACATATGCTCATTGAAACCCACTGTTTCAAAAAAGCCCATTAACCACTCGAAAATTCAAGGTGGCGGCCAAATACCAAGGAAAATGGCCGCCAGTAATGGTTTTCTGCCTGTATCTACTTAAATATCAATTTTATCAAAAATCACGTTCAGACTGAAGTTGCAGAAAATAAAATTATCTATAGAAAAGCATTCTACGAAATTTTCGGTACATGCAGTGGTTAAGGAGATACACTGTGTTGCAAAAAAGGACCACTGTAGAAGTAAAATTTACAACTAGAAAACATCCGGTGATATCTTTGTGTTATGTTTACTAACTAATGTGACAATGTATGCACCAAACACAGGTTAATTGCATAAGTAAGTAATTGAAAGGATTATTTGGTAATTTTTCGCATTCGTTACAAATACTATTCATGGGTACCAGGCAAGCTCAAAAAGAGCTCTAGTTTACGAGATAGTATACCCGAAAGCAAGAAAAATTCCGTAAGTGCAGAGTGTCAGGTACACCCCTAAGGGTCCTGACTTTAAACAGCTGCAATGTTAGTTCTAATTAAGATCCACTAACGTAATTGG
>JAHWFP010205572.1:50886-73216 GCA_023313725.1 Lithobius niger | reverse complement strand
AAACAGCTGCAATGTTAGTTCTAATTAAGATCCACTAACGTAATTGGGCTTAAATGAAAGGTGACGATGCATGTTTTCCAACAAGGTTAATTTAACGATTTATTTTAAATGGGAGCTAAGCTACGGCAGTTTATCTGCTTCACAGCGCTTTGCTTTTTGTCATTTTGTGACAAGTTCTATCTTTAAACTGCTGCAGTAGCGGTTATAATTCAGATAAATGGATGTGCTTAGACGTCGATGAATGATGAAGATAAATATTTTCTAACAACGGTAACTAAAACGATTTATTTTAATTACGACCTAAGCTACGACAATTTATTTACATAGTAGCGTTTTGATTTTTGAGCCGTTTCATGACAAGTGCCATCTTTAAGCTGCTACAGTGGCCGTTCTAAATCTGATAAATAGATGTGATTAGGCTTAGGTAAAAGATGAAGATATATTTTTTCGAACAAGGGTAATTAAAATGATTTATTTCAATTACCAGATAAGCTACGGCAGTTTATCTACGATGTAGCACTTTGATTTTTGCGTCGTTTTACGACATGTTCCAGCTTTAAACTGCTGCAGTAGCCGTTCTAATTTGGATAAATGGATGTAATTAGACTCAGATAAAGATGAAGATATATACATCTTCATTTTTTATTTCAGCCTAATCACATCCATTTAACTGAATTAGAACGTCCACTGTAGCAGTTTAAAGATGTAACTTGTCGTGAAACAACCCAAAAATCAAAGCGCTACAACGTAGATAAAGTGCCGTAGCCTAGCTCGTACTAAAAAAAAATCGTTCTAGCTATCCTTCTTAGAACATATACATCTTCATCTTTCATTTAAGTCTAATTGCATCCATTTATCTAATTTAGAACGACGACTGCCGCAGTTTAAAGATGGAACTTATCATAAAACAATGCAGAAATCAAAGAGCCACAACGTAGATAAACTACTATAGCTTAGCTCCTAATTAAAATAAATCGTTACCCTTGTTGGAAAATATAGTATATCTTCATCGTTCATCTAAGCCTAATCACATCCATTTATCTGAATTAGGACGGCTACCGCACCACTTTAAAGATGGAACTTGTCGTAAACCGACGTAAAAATCAAAGCGCTGCAACATAGATAAACTGCTGTAGTTTAGGTCCCAATTAAAATAAATCATTAAATTATCCTTGTTGGAAAACATACATATTCACCTTTCATTTGCCTTCTTCGTGACTCCTTCCTGCATGAACCTGGGCGAGTGGCTTCAGTCACAGCTCCGTGCCCATTGATTTGGTGCCCGGCTGTTGCTGATGTTGTCAAGGGGAAGGGTGAGAGTGCCTGTAATATTTATTGCGACGTATCGTTTCATGCTCAACTCAGACACACACAGGCTGTATTGGGATATGGATCTCTGGGCTAAAGATGTCAGTTCAGAGACTTGTGTCGGGTGTGTCATCGAGTTATGTCTGCGAGATGGTCGAAATCTCTGTTGCGTTGGACGTAGCAGCAGACTTACAGTTAACGGATTTTAAAATATTTACAGACTCGTGTGCATCCATACTACTATTACAGGGTGCAATGCAATCACTGTCTGTATCGGACCCGCTGCGGTTTTGTATATGTTGGAAGTTATGGCCGGCAATGCAGACGGGTTATTCGACCATGGCATGGGTGAAGGGATACTCAGGTGTTCACGGTAACGAAGAGGCGGACAGGTTTGCCAAACAAGCTTGCAGGCAAGAAGGGAGTGCTGTTAGGCTCACGCAATTGCCAGGAGCGGTCAGGCTGCGGTTGCGTCAGTGGACATTGTGTGCTGAAATCATTAATGGTGCACTGTGCAGACTGGGCGTTCGCTGTGATGATGCAATTTGTAATACCTGCTCGTATGACTCGTCTCTGAACAGACTTTCTTACTGGGAAGCGAGAATAGTATCGCAACTCCGGACGGGACACTGTCTCCAGCAGTCGCACAGGAAACGGATGGGTTGGATCATGACTTCGGCCTTATGGAGCAAAGAGCGTAAGATGCTTTCCATTTGGATTAGGGATAAAGGTTCTGCAGAAATTCTTTGGTGCGAAACAGGAAGCTCCCTATTTCGTTGAGCTTCATTTGCCAAGTATTTCATCAGTTTCCAATCTCAACCAGGTCAGCCTGAAGTATTCGCCTGTCCAGCTCTGTCCCAATGACTCCTTAAATGTAGATGTCATCAACAAACAATTTGTGCAAGGTAGACACAACATCCATCAAGTCATTAAGGTAGAGCAAACACAGGATTGGACCAATAACAGAGCCCTGAGTAAAACCGGAAGTAACAAATACCAAGTTGCAACCCCCCACAACCAAAAACTGCGTTCTAGACTTTAAGAAGCAGCAAAACCAACTGGTAACCACCTCAAAAATTGCATACGACTTTATCTCGCTCCATTAAGGGTAAATAATGTGGCAATGTATCGAAAGCTTTTGCCGTATCCAAGGATACAACATCTACAGGAAAAACCATCGTTGACACCACTAGCGATGTCATGCATCATCGATGCAAGCGTAAGTTTATAAGAGGCACCTTTTTGGAAACCAAACTGCACTTCAGTAACAAGATTTTCCCTATCCAAGAAACTGACCATGTTACTGACGATGTTCAAGCATTTTACAGCAGATAGAAGTGAGGGGAATAGGTCTGTAATTGTGGACATCACTTTTCTTTCCACCTTTAAATAGAGGCACCACTGCTGACAATAACCAGTCATTAGGCACTATTCCATTGCGAAGTGACTGGGGAAAAATAAAACAAAGAAAAGTCAGTTCTGACATCGACCGTATTTCGAAGTACCATTCCACCAATACCGTTGGGTGAAACAACTATATTCTCCTTGAGAGCATTCACCAAATTAGTAATCCCGGTACGACTGATAACAATGATGGTCTTGAAGGTACGTATAACCAAAAAATACCAAATCCAGGAGTGGTTAACGCTCGTTAAACCCTTTTTTTTAAAAAAATTCAAAAACAAATATCGAAAGAAAATAAAACCTTACACTATACCATTCGTATTTTATTACAAGTTCAGACACAGTAAACATAAAATGATGAATAAAAATAAGAGCTTGACAATAAACTAGCTCAGACGTCTTAACGGATATTAATGAACGAATATGGTATGGTTCTGTTGTCCGACACTCGGTTGCCCGGCGGGTCTTTGGCCAGGCAAGTAAGGTGCCCGATAGGTTCCTTGCCTGACAGGGATGTTTGCCCGACAGGTAAGTTGTCCGACAGTGACGTTTGCCTGATAGGTATTTTGCGCCGACAAAATTGGATGAAATTTGTGAACAAATGTGTATTCTTCAATTCAGCTTCAACTGAGTGTTGGATGCGGATGCCTCCCTTATGTGGATTTACCATGCTGCTAATTTAAGTGACATTTTCAACCGGGATGTGCACTTTCCCATTTCTGAACTGTGTGAGCAACATCCGACCACTGTTCGAGCTAGTTTATTATGCGTAACAGGGACGTAGACAAACCAGTGGCGTTCCTGCTGGTGTCGCCCACAATATTTCAATGTGACTTGTGATAAAATTGGAACTGATTGACAAAACACTTAATTAGTTTTAAGTTTAGTTTTTAAATTTAAACTTTTTTTTGCAGAATATTGCACTGTTATTATGTAACCGTTGTTGTGAAAATTAAATTAGAGATGAATTGAAAAAAAAACAATCGGTTGAAGCTGAAATGACGAATACCCGTTCGTTTACAAACTACATGGAATTTATCAGGCAAAATGCCTGTTCGGTAAACGTCACTGTCGGCCAAACATCACTTTCGGGCAGCCTACCTGTCGGGCAAGCGACATATCGTACAACTGTAGTCTGGCAAAAACACCTTTGGGCAAACGAGTGTCTGAGAACCGTACTGCTCCGAATTGATGATTGAATCTACGAATATGATTGTAACCATGGAGATGTAGTACTGTGCAAGTCCATGAGTGAACCATCTACATTATTGTAAGTGACATTCTTTTTTTTTTGCATTCAGTTATGGTTTGTTTATAAATACAGTTATGGTGCACATCTACGGACTAAACATAGCTACAACAGTAATACAATATACGAAACAGTAACGGACGAATAACTTGATGTACAAATACATATAGATGCAAACATATTTCTGGTTTAGGCCCAAAAGGCATCGGAAATTTGCTTGCATAGCCTATACTTATCTATCACTAACCGAGCAAATTGCTTTGTTTGATGTTCTAGGTATATGTTTAACCAGGTGAGCAAAGCGAGCCTCAAACAGATCTTAGGATTAGATTTGGCATAAAGCTTAAGTTCGTTAGACTTTATAGATGGTTTAATGGTTTTTGCTTCCAATTTTCTCATGTTATCAGCCGAACATGTGTAACAATCTTGGCGGATTACACGTATGCTTCGATGACGGTAACATGTTTGTACACATTCATGCACGTCACTCATTGGATGACGAGGCATTTGGCTACCTTAAGACAGTCACAATTACTATTAATGTTGCGAATGCTCTTTATATGCGGCGTCGATGTTGGTTTACACAATTTTGTTAGCACATCTAAACCATGCGCAACGGCTGTTTGCCGTGACGTCACCATGAGTTAGCCAATGACGAACGAGAACAACGACTGTTTGGCCGTCTGATTGGACTAGCCCAGTCACGTGATGTGCACGTCACAGCAAACAGCCAAGGCGTGTGGTATATGCAACCAAACAATGCAAAACGCTATTTTGTCATGGGATGTGGCACAAAAAAAGGGAGATAATTTTCAGTTACTCATCATCATGCTCATCCGTAGGGGCTATGCGGCCGCCATTGTTGACGGCGGATGGCCTACGGCCTGATCCAAAATGGGAGTCATTCACTCCTGCTTCGTTCACCGAGGCCTTAACACTCGGCTGGATTTGGAATTTGTTTGTCTGTTTGTCCGTGTGTGTTTTACTGTTCCAAAGGTCCAAAGTTCCCTTATCAGTATATTTGAACCGAATCAGAACAAAACTGCGAACGTCAATCTTATTCTGACTTGTTTCAAATATGCTAACAGGGGAACTTTGGGCCTTTGGCACATGAAAGGACGAGTTCGAAGAAGAAACTCCTGATATTTTAGGGGTTGTCCCAAAATTCGAGTTAAAGCACTGGAATGCAAAAATCAGCAAAGCCCCTCCCCTTTGGAGTGCTGAGCAGAAAATCTACAGGTTTATGCTCTGTGAATTTAGAAAATAAACTGATCTACTCTAGCATCTCACGCTCGGCCGAGTAATTGTAATATTCAGAACTCATTCATTTGCCTATTGTTTGTAATATGTGGTAACGAGTTGGTAACCCGTTTTAGGTCGGCATGGAATTCTTAGGTGAAGATTTACTTGGTGAGATTAACTTGGTGAAAGAGCTTGGCTTTGATATCACGACTTCAAACGACTGAAGAGCTTGGAGGAAATCTTTAGGGACCGGGGGAGGGGAGAAGCGGAAATCAAAATATGACCACCACATTTTCGATGGCCCCATCCCTTCCTTCGTAACTGTGAAAAATATTTTGACCCCCCTACTCAGGATTCAAAAGTAATGTGACCTCCACTTCCCCCCCACCCCCCAAAAAAAAGCGCTTTTCGTATGCCTATTGAGACTGTCTGCAGATGATTTCCTGTAGCCAAATTAAGTAAACAGCACTAAAGTTACCCGTAGTTGTTAGGAAAACCTGCCTCTTTTTGTTTTAACAAAAAGACGCGTTGGGCTAAATTTGTCCTATAAAATACCGATATTCCTTACGCCCATTTTGTGTCGAGATTCATACCATAAGTGTGATGAACACACATTTTGCTCTTACGCCCACATCCGTATCATACCTAGCATCTGAAATACAGAAACACCCAGAAACCAGGAGGCATGGTTTTCCTAGAGGGTTGATGGAAGAGAACTATATTTGTTGTACACCACTGGCACTAAGAAGTTCAAAGCCTTGTAAACAGTCACATCATGGGGAGGAGCTGGTGGCACCCCACCCCCTCAAAAGCTGAAGCGTTTTTAGAAATATTGATTGCTGAAAGTGTCATTTTTGGGATCCAAAAATGATTTTTTTCTTATAGTTTGGTCAGTGTTTTTTTGTATGTCCCCCCCCCCTCTTGCCGAGACCTAAAAATATTTTGACCCCCCCCCCACCTCGAGAACGTCCAAAAAATTCATGACCCCGCCTAATTTCCTCCAGGCCCCCTCCTCTCGGCGATAAATGATGACCGGCACCTATCAAGTTTTGTTTTGGGAGATATCACATCTTTTGGTTCAAATTGGCAAGACCTATTTTTTTCCCCCTTTTTATCAATTACAAGATGAAAAGCTGAAATTCCTGATTTACGGTTTTTTTTTTGCCTTAGTACGGTTCCATTATTAGCAGGTTTGTGTTTGTCTAGAAGTCCACCAAACTCTCATTATTGACCAATGGGAATAGCAACAATTCGTTATTCGTGCTGCGTGCTCACGTCTTCGTGTTCGTTGTTGCCAGCAGCATATGTTGTTCAAATTGTTGTATTATTGAAGCCAAATGCTCCCAGGATTGGGTTTGACTCCCTAAAAATAACCAACCAACCAAAACAAATTCTGTAACTACCCTTAAAATAGCATTAAGATTGATTGGTGAGTTTTAATTTACGTTTTCCGTTACTCTCAAATCAGCGAAAAGCACGTTTCACGGTAAAGCTACATCTATCTGCAAAATTTCAGCTTTGTTCACTGATTGGAAGATTTAATTCGATTAACTAGTCACTAACTAGTCACTAGTAATTAGGAGAATATTAATGTTATTCATAACTTTTTTTCAACAAGAAAACGTTAAGCTGCGTCACTAATAGAGCTGCGTTGCTAACAGAGCAGCGTCATGTGACGTCTTATTGGCTACAAGAGAGATGCTGCAAGGTCACTAGATTAAAATGAAGGGTTAAACAACGACACTTCTAGTCAAGCCAGTGCTTTGAGAGCGGATTTCATAGGCTTAAAAAAACGTTGTTTTCTTTAATCCCTTATGCTGCTAGGTTGTAATTGGAAAATAAAGATTCCACTTGCTTAAAATGTCAGCAACTGCCAGCAAATCGGCAAAAATCGTGCATTATAGGCCTAAGAAATCCACTCTTAACAGCATTGTCTTCAGTAAGACGCCCTTCTTTCCCCCCTCCAGTGACCCTTGCAGCTATCCCAGTTACTGGCTCCACCATAGAGTTATATACAATAATACTACGTTGTGTCACTGCCCTATAGTCACTTTTATGATGTCAAGCGACCAAAGTTTCTCGATCAAACGAAGGTTCAGCATTTTCTGTCGCATTGTTATTTTTCCTCAGATACCTGAAAACAGCCAAACTGCCTTAGTTTCAAAAGACACTAGTGTCTAGTGGTCGCCATGCTCATACATATTTTATCTGGATAGGAATGACGTTAATGTTATCGTTCAATCTTGGCAGGCAACACACTCGCTGCGTCTTGATAGAGAATTTATGACACCGTCAGGCACAAAGTCAATACTCCTCGACTACTCAACGAATACAACTACGCTACACTTTCAGGTTAAGCAACCTGGGAAAAAAAATTATCAGGTCTGCCTATCGTAATTTTACGAAAATTATTAACAAAGGTGAGTGCAACTTCAAAACCTTTCCATCTCACCTCACCTGAGATGCAAATATAGACACCTGGGGGTTTTCTGTAATTTATTTAGCAGGGCATGATATTAAAACATATTATAAATGACCCTGGAACTGAAAATCAGACCCCCATTTTTTTTTGCCGCATCCCACAGCAAAATAGCGTTTTATTCCTTTCCCGTGAATTCATGAGTACTGCTGCTGAAGAACACGTACCATCCAAACCAAGAACGCAGATCAGTGAATGACAGAAAATACGTCCGAACAATAAGAAAAAAAAACCAAAATCTGTCAGCGTTGCATTTCCTCGTAAAAATTGGTTGAAACCTTCCACAAGCTACTTTCATAAGACGTCAGACCTATTATCAAAAATGGCACGGCTCGATTTTCAGCACTTTCTTACATTTGCCCTATAATGGCGTAGGTTTGTTACTATAAATAAATAGTTTGCAGAAAAGTTGTTTTGTGTTTAAGACACTTCCTTACAATTGGTATCAGCTGGCTTCAGAAGAACAAGATGCTTTAATAACTGGTAGAAGACCCGAAGCTCAAGGTATTGTCCAGCATTTACTGAAGGGCATTAATAGTCCAAAAAAGGCATTAACTGACAATATTTTCTGTTGGCCTATTTCACGTGTTATTTTCTTTTTCTTTTAATCATGCTTATATTTTTTACTGCAAAATGGACGTTTCTAATTAAGTTTTTGAGAAGGGCTGTACGGTCAGTGTCTTTATTGGGCTAAAGGCGAAAAAATGCTCTTCACCTAGTTTCTATACTTTTTTTTCCGTTTTCGGTGCTCGGCAGACAGGAAGCATAGAAGAAACAAAAAATAATGGTAGACTAACAAACAACTTAAAGGTTGAATTGACCATTTAAAATAGTTTACAGGATCAAGTTGATGGAAAAAAATGGTGTTCTTTTCTATTCATTGGTGACTTATAGAACGGAGCAGAGGTCAATGATGTTTGTGCACTAAGGTTAAAGCCTTACCACGTGACCTGGGGGAAGCGAAGCAACTTGTCTTATATGGTCGGCATTTGCCGCCTCCCTCGTTCGTGTGGGTATAGGCTTCACCTTAGTACAGAAACATCGTGTGAACCCATACGAAACAAACATTGGTAACATATTTTTAAAAAGAGCATTAAAAAATTTAAAATATTCCTTCAGTCAAATTTGATATTGGCTGTTTACAACCATTTATATCTCGTGGCTGATTCAGGAGAAGACACAGCCGCTCCATCTGGCTGAACGTCAAAAATAGTTGGTCGTGAAGCATACAATACTAACATATAATAAGTACACAACATATAAAATTCACAACAAAATCTGTAAGTTTGAAGTATGCAGACATGAACAATAATAGTGTTTCAAACTTTTTGGGTAGACGATGATTGTTTCTACTTCTTACTCTCCATTCAAACATCGTTTGACAAATACATACAGAAACATAAGTTTTGCAACAAGTACGACTTGCATCACTGCAAAGTCAAGTCGGAAATAAACCCAACAACGAAAATCACTCATTAAAAACAACTACGCGTAATAGGCCACCTTCGTGCAATTACGTTTTATCCGCCTGGCATAGGATTTGACCCAATCCTTCACCCAATCGGTGACAAAAGCATCTTTATCGGTAAGCCCACTCGTCCACTGGCTACGAATGAATTTCGCTGTTGGCGTATATTTCCAGTATGTCTTTGACTCATTGACCACGATTTGAGTATACTTATTCCAAGGAAACATGGCGTAAAGAAGAACACAACGTTTTTAAGGGTGCTTGTATATTTCAATCTTTGTTGAAACTGCTGCGAAGAAAGTCACAGACGTAGGGCCTTAGGGCTTCGTCGGGCAGATAACCGGAAGCGGTTAATGCTCGCTAAAACCCTTTGAACGCTTTGAAAAAAAGTCACACAACTTAACACTGAATTATTCTGTAATCTACGATGTCAGCACACTGGTGAACTATTGTCTCCAGTGTTTCTGGGGACAATGACCTTAACACATGCGTACTCCTTAAAGTCCGGTATCACGTTACACACATCCTTAGCATAATACGGTTACCTACAACCCTTGTGTATAGCACTGAATCATGTACATCTTCTGTTATTACTGTTGGTTTCGTTTGTCGTTTGTATGCTTTGAAGGGTCTATTACCACTTTTCTCGCAAGAAATTCCGGGTTTGTAGGCGTCGATCTTGAACTTAAAAGTCCTTGAGCACATCCGTACCGTGTCAGTTGTGCTAATAACATTAAAAACTCATTGTGAACTAAAGTTGAGACGTTCTCAGTCAAACACTACGAAAAGTGAAGAGACTACTATCATTGTCAATTCAGGACGTATAGCAGCATAAAACCCATGAAAGCAGCATAAACCTTCGTAAAAACACTTACCACTTTGTATTATTGTCTGTGGCTGTTGTAAGATAAGTACCTTCTTTTGACGAAGGAGTGATGGCCTACTGTTATTGTAATTTATCGTAACTCGGACCCAAAGATTTTGCAGTAATGTTCAAACAATTTGAATAAAAAAATGCGTTTTTCACAATGGCGAATGGAACAGATTACAATTCAGTCCTGGTAATCAGAACAATATTGAGACTGCGCAAGTCCATGCTGTCCTGTGTGTATATGCTATTGTTTAACACGGTAACAGTTCTTTTGGGAATAGGCCTAGGTGCAGACCTTTCAAATCTGTTTTTTTGTGTACAGTCTATGCATCGAAAATCCGGATTTTCAAAATAGCAAATAAACTGACTTGAATCCATTCACGGGAAATCAATATTTGCCATTGTTCAAGTTCGTATTGAAATGATGGGTACAGTGTTGTTCATCACGCTAACAGTTCTTAGGGGAATGGGCATAACACTTGAAGGTACATGAGGATCTTACATTGTTTTGGTTTTGTGTTTGTGTGTTTTTCGTTTTGTTTTCTTTTTTAATGTGCGATTTCTCGATTAAATTACTATTGTTGTAATTGTTGGAAGTGGATTCATTGTCCCTTGTGCTTTCTCCGCTGTTGCCACAACTTGAATCCCCTCATGGTAATCAGACAAATACTGCCATTGTACTAGTCCGTGTAGAATGACGTGCACGATTTTGCTCAAACACGGCTACCATTTCCGGTGGAAGTACGCCTAACTTTTAAACGATTTGTTTGTATTGTTGTGATTTTACGTTTTTTTTTTTAGTGTGCGGTTTGACGGTTGAATTACCGTTGTTGTAACTGTTGGTTGTGAATTCATTGTCGCTTGTGCTTTCTCCGCTGTTGCCGCAATTCGAATCCATTCTTGGGTCATCAGACAATATTGCCGCTGCAGAAGTCCGGGCTGAATTCTGCGTAAGTTTTCTGTTTCACACTTGTAAAATAGTTCTTGTGGAAGTTGGCCCAACTTTTGAAGGTCTTTATATTCTCCATTGTTTAGGGTCCTTATTCGTGACTTTAGGTTTTCTGACTTTGACGGGTTGGATGACTGGTGGTTTGACGGGTGGTTGAGTGTTGTTGTTGCTGTTGGTCGTGGATTCGTTATCGCTTGTGCTGTCACCACTTTTCTCGCTGTTCTGGATGCGCGTCTCTAACTGCTCGCACTTCTTCCGCAGATTCTCGATTTCCTCGCTCTGCTTTTCGTTGTTTTTGATGAGGTCTTCAATTTGGGATTTGTTCTCGCTCAATTCCTCGGCGTGTTTCTCTTTCAGGCGCTCTTCCAGCTGCTGAACTTCCGATTTGCAGTCCTGCCAATGGAAGATCAAAAAAAATACTGTGAAAGCTACAAAGACTGAGCCGGGGCTACGAAAGTTAAACCACGGACAACGACTCAAATTCCAAAAGTTGGATTCATTGGAACTGTGCAGATTGAAGGTACATACAAAATTTTACATGACGTGTTATCTCTCGATTTTTCTTTTTTCGAGTTGAGAAGTTAGCTAGATAGAGGTCATTCTTTTAAATTGATGATTCCCGGTACGAGAAAAACTGTAGGACATTTTTCTTCAGCAATTGGGCCGTTCCTGCAGCGAACTCGCTTAGTGAAGAGGCTGTATCAGCCTTATCTGAACATACTTTTAGAAAACTATTAAAGGGACATCCGGCCTGCCTTATAACATTCCGCGTGCCAGATTACACTACGCTCAGATAGTCATCCGAGCAATTACAGTGCCAAGGTAGGCTGGGGTGGTAGCTGCGTTCCTCGCATAGCTGCTGTCTCGGTTGACTTTGGGAATAGTACACGAGACAGAATCAAGTCAACGATTGTGTCGTCACAAACCGGAATGATTCTCGTATTTTAAAATCACAATTTATAATTTTCTAGGCTAGTGTCTTATAATTTTGCTTCGGCGATCTATTGGAAAAATTAATTTTAACTTTTTCCGCATTAGTCTATTAGATTTTAGATCACATGGTAATTATTAGAAAATTAGTAGATGTACACACGGAGATGAAACGTCATGATTATTGTACGCGCAGAATGCATCATATAGTTACGGGTCGTTCTTACATAATATAGTTAACAATATTCAACAGAAAATCTCCTAGACGCCACAGTTTAAAACGGTTTTTTAGCAAGGGAAAGACTAACGGTAAGTAAATAGACCTTTGGGGCCATATTTGATGTGGTGGATCGAGAAAAATGGCGCTGGGAGGTATATCCCTTTAAATAAACATTGTTTCAAAGCCTTCCTTCGACGGCCAGAATTCTGTGAATGACGGCACTGGTCCCTTTATTTCATTGGGGATGGTTGTTAGTCGTCCTCGAACTCTTTCGTTGCCCCTTTGCCTTTTATATCGGCAATCAAGTCTTTCGTTCTTATAAATCCATTACATTAATTACTACTACGTTGAGCACTCGTTATCATGACTTACCCATAATCCCATATTCCAGTCGTGCTAACATGACTAAACACTATTTATATCTAGCTGAATTTTGTGAAAAACTGTATAAAATCAATTTTGCGTTTTGATAGTGGCAGAAGTGCATAAATGCCAACACCTCCATAGAACTTGGGAGTATCCTAAGGTAGCACTTTTCATCCCTCAGACTATGCGTCCCAAGACTGTTCGTCTCCCACAATGAAAGTTACAAGAACGAGCCATACATCCAGAGCCATGTGGCAGTGGTACATCTGGCACCCTTCCCCCTGCTATCAACACTGTGGGGGATCAAGCTTCGCTCTGGAATGATAAATATCCCAGAGCATCCCCAATCAGAACAGCCGGAAACTCACCGCCGGAATATACAAAGAATGAAACTCCGCGCATGTGTTTGTAATCAGAACTGTAAGCTGATGGCGTTTGCAAAAAAAAAAAAAAAAAAAAAAGTAGTGGAAAAAAAAGCTTAAAAAGTTCCTCCCTTAAAACCTCCGAGGGTGTTAAGCAACTCATGCATGAATGCAAGACGTGTGCAGCCAGGGTGAAACTAAGGTAGGGGCGAACGTTGCTGGAAGCCTGTGAATTTCAACCCTTTGGTAGGGAACGAGCAGTGGGAGCCGGGAAGTACTGAAGATGGATCCAAGAGCGGCACAAGGAAAAAGACGAAAGGTTGAATGAAGTGCCGGTGGACAGCGAAGGATGAAATTGTCTGATGGACTGTGTGATAGGAACTGTGGAAATTCGCCATGTACCACTTCAAAGATAGGACATGTACCGAAGTCATAGTCAGGAAAGTGACAACCAGGTGCAGATGACCAACAGTTGATGAACCCATGCACGAAGGACAGTGAAGGATGACAGCCAAGAAGAGCTGCAAGTGTCAGGCTGTGAAGGATGCTAGGCAGTGAAGGATGAAGGTCAAGGAGAGCCGCAAGTGTGATCGGTGAGGGACGAACGGTAGCTTGTGATGACAGGTTTAGCAATATGCACGCATAGTTCTTATTCCTTCTCTCTTGGTAGAGGAAAAGAGACAGCAGCCCCTTGAAAGCGTACCCTGGATGAGGTGGTTACTGTTGATCTGTCAAGAGCTAAAGCAGGAACAAAGAGGATGAAGGACGACGGCCAGCAAGGACCCATAGTCAGCGAAGGACGGTAGTAGCAAAAGGGTAACAGTCCAGAAAAACTGCATCCAACCTGTAGGGAGTGGAGGTCAGCAAAGGGTAACTGGCAGAAAGAATGACAAGTAGATATCTTATCATTCTCTGATGGAGGAGTAAACGAGATAGCAGCCCCTCGTAAGGGGACCCCTGTTGACGTGTCAACGGCTGCACTGTCAAAGCCAAAGCTGGAACAAGGACGACGAAGGGCAATGTTCAGGGTGACAGTCCAGGAGCGCAGCAAACTAGGGGCAGAGGCAGTAAAAATGATCTAGTACAGATGATGGTCCAGAAGAGCTGACAATGACAGATGCTGAAGGACAACAGGTGGCAGCGAGCAGCAGTCCCGGAGACCCATGGTGACTCGTCCAACCTTGAGTTGGCATATTGGGGACTTGACTTGATCAGCCAGGTCTAGATATGACTGGGCAACGTAGTCCGGAAGCAGAGACTCTGCTTCTAACAAAGTTTGGTCCGAAGATCGAAAAGACCAATGAATGAAGCTCTAACTTGAATGCAAGGCAGGAGACGCAGCGTTGGAAACCTGCTGTCGGCAGAAGCAACAAATGAAAGCTCGTCTCCCATCGCAGCAGCAGTGCTGAGTCTTGACAAAGGACGAAGGGAAGATGATGAAGGTCCAATCACCGACGGCACAATAATGCAGGTGAAGGCGAAAATGGGACATGCTGTGAGTAGAAATGCAACCGACGAATCATCAATCACAGCAGCAGCAGTACCGAGGCTTGATGAAGGACGTAGAGCTGATAATGAAGGTCCAACCATCGATGGCACAATCGTGCCAGCGAAGGCAAAGGAGACCTGTTGTCGGCAGAAATGACAACTGAAGAATCATCTATTGCAGAAAGTTGAAGGGCAGCAAAGGACGAAGACCAAGAAGGGATGCAAGTGGCCATGAATGAAGGACGAAAGCCAGCCAAGACTACAATCAGCCGAGATGATCGTCTAGACGAGCTGCAGTCTGGAAGAGCTGCAAACAATCGTCAGTGAAGGATGAAGAAGGCAGCGTAGGATGAAGGTCTAGAAGATACACAAGCGGTGGTCAGCGGAGAATGGACGACAGTCAAAGGATGACTGCCTAGAAGAGCTGCAATGACAAGAGTGAAGAGTGTTGGCCCAGAAGAGCCATAAATGATAGTCAGCGAAGGTTGCAGGTAGTAAAGGTCGAAAGCCTGAAGAACTGGGGGTGATCGTCACTGCAGAACGAAGGGTAGCAAAGACGGTATGCATCGAAGCACATTTAGAAGAGAGTTACAACGACAGGAGCGAAGGGCGTCAGTCTGGAAAATAAAGGCGTCAATGACGAAGGGGTGCAGGTGTAGCCAACAATGACATGGATAAGGGTATGTCTAGAGATATCTAGGAGCAGAATCCACAGCCTGACAGAAAAGACGGGGCTGCAGAAACCATGTTGATCTTCTGTGTATGATGCCAAGATGCAGGCTCGTCTAGCCGAAACGTGTGCTTTGAGCACAGCTTGCACAAAGTTTTGAATGATGAAGGGGCGCCAGAAGCTGTGTTTCAATCACTAAAGCATGTAGCCATATCCAACGATGACAAAATGCAGAAACCACAGCCTCATCGAAGGACAGGAGACGTGGTGAAGAGGGGCCGCCAGTATTGTCAGTAAGGCTGACAGGAGGATCTACCATCGAAACAGCACGAAGACGTCGTTGAGAAATCCAACAGGGAGCCGAAGAATGGCAAGCTGACGAAAGCTGTCGGTCGGTGAAGGACGAAGGCCGCCGAACAGCCTAGTAGGCCGAGGGAGAAGCTGCAGGTAGACGACAGCATTAATAATGCTGCAGGTTGTAGAAGGCTGCAGGAAGAGCTGGCCCGCAGCTGCTTATCGTCGTCCATTCGTGACGAAGAGCTGCAATCGTGCACAGCCTTGCAAGCCCAGACGGAAATGAAAGAAGGTCCGAAGCGCAGCCACAGTCTGCCCGCAGGGGATAGGAGACGTTGTGGCAACGTTCAGCATAGTACCTTCACAGCCGAAGGAGGATAGAACAAACGTCACGAAGAACGGGAATTAGTCGGCGACGGATGACCGACAGGTGAAGGATGACAGGCTGTAGAAGGCGTTGAAAATCCAGATAGAGGTGATGAAGAGCCAGTGATGAGCCGGGCCGAAACCTGTACGGGTGCACCCATGGTACGCAACAGAGTCTTCTTGGTTTGAACTGCAGAAAGCAGAGACCAGTTTTTTTCCCAGGAGCGCGGGACAAACCGCAGAGAAGAAAGTATGACAAATGGTCGCTCGCAACGCTTTTATATAGGATGGGTGCACATATGCACTGGGCTGCGTGGCTGGCAGGTAACTATAATATCTAGAGTAACAATGTTTCTAATAATATTTCCAATAATATTAATTTATAAAAATGTCATATACGTAAAGCCAAATGGGCTTTTTAATTTATTTTTAAAATTTCAGTTAAAATATTTTTTAAAAATCGTCGATGTACAATGTTGTAGAAAGTTAGTTAACAATAACCACGGAAATCTACGTAGTGATTTTTAAACACGTATATTTAATAAATTGTCCAAAACCTTTTCTTTTTAGATAACATTATAAACGCATTTTAAAAACCAATAGAATAAACTAGTGGCTCTGGAGTAGGAATAGGATTAGTTCTCCTGACTCACAGTATTTAAGTTTAAATTTTGTGGTGAATTTTTTATTTCATTTTATGTATGACTAATATTTATTGAGAATTGCATAGCATAATACTATACTGTAAAAAGACAACCGCACATATAGTGGGCTGGCTTGGAGACCAAACTTGATGAAATTGTTCACTTTCTCTGAAAAGCGTGAAATTTGCTATGGATTCACTTGAAGGGTAACTGGAAAAAATAGCTATGATACCAAGTTCAAAACACCCCTGAGGGAGGAGGAGGTGGTGTTTTACCCCCCCCCCCCCCCCCCCACCCGCAACGATTTTTTTTGGACTGTAACTCCTTGACTGTCAACAAATCAAAAGCGTAATGTGCAGCAGAAACATTCAGCACACAATTCTAGACAGGAAAGGTGATATACAACTTTTACGTAAAAGCAACCCTTGGACCCCAGAATCGTATTTTAAGTATATCACCCTTAATTCGCGCATTTCGTGATTTTCGTGTTCAAAGTGTTCTTGCAAGCCCTCCAATAGCCCGAAACGGACATGCTTACGATTTTCTGAAAGGTGGGATCGGTTCTTTCCTTTAATCCTAACCCAAGTTGTTTAACTTGCATAGGACCATTCTACGCCCATTTAAAGGTGAAGAGGTACTGGCGTAGCAGCTAAAGCGTTTTGTGAGCACTTTGAATTCGAAAATCAGTATATGCTTTCTCTCCTACGCCATTATCTCTTCACCTTTAAATGGGCGTAGGACGGTCCCTATAAAAGTTAAACATTTTTATAATAAATAAAATAATAATAAATAATAACAATTTTCAACCACAAATGTGGTTAGGAATTTGGAAGAGGCAAAACCCACTAACACCAACCCTATGCTAATTGTCAGAAGTTCATAAAAAACAAATTAAAAAGGATGAAAAAGATGAAAATAAAATATCGAAGCCAAGCCCGCCATGAACATGGTCAACCTAGGCACGAGTCATTCGACGAATTCCGGTCTCTTTAGGAACCTTCTAAGAGGGCATGCGTTGAGGATCTTCTTAAAGGCTGCAAGAGAACATGCTGTAACCGCGGTCTCAGGCAGGGAGTTCCAAGCTGGAGCAACCCTAACCGTGAAAAAAATTTTTCGGCAATCTACGTTTGCTCCTTCAATATAGAGTTTAAGGGAATGTCCCTGAGTAGATTTAATTCTGCTCAAGTCTAAAAAAGGCAAGTCAACATTTAACGATCCGTGGACAATCCTATAAGTTATTAAGTCAAATTTCAAACGACGTAGTTCCAGTGATTCCAACCTCAACCATTTGATTCGCGTATTGTAAGGCAAATCACAGATGCCATGTAGATACTTAGAAAAACGCCGCTGCGCCGACTCCACAAGATCAACATCCTTTACAAGGTATGGTGACCACACTGGGGTTGCATATTCAAGAAGCGGGCGGACAAAGACTCCAAACACCCAGACTTTTGTAGTCAAATTTCTAGAAGTATAAAAGCAGCGATTTACGATAGCCAAACGCTTAAATGCGGCAGCAGTAATCTTCCCGCAATGGAGGGTCGATTTCAAATTTGACGTAAACCAAATGCCAAGATCACGAATCACATGCACATCCGGGAGAACTTAGCTTTCAATCGAGGAGGCGAAAGGTAAAATTTGGTTTCTGATGTGGAAAGATTGGCACTTTGACAGTGAAATTAGGATTGATTAGGATTGATTGATTTTGGTTAGGATTGATGGAAAGAATAGATTCCCCACTTTTCAGAAATTCTGAAGCATGTCTATTTCGGGCTATTACAGGGCTCGCAATAGCACTTTGAATTCGAAAATCACCATACGCTTTCGCCGCTACGCCATTATCTCTTCACTTAAATGCACGAAATAAGGGTAATATACTTTAAATACGATTTTGGGATTCAATGGTTGCTTTTACGTAACAGATGTATATCTCCTTCCCAGTCCAGAATTGTGTGCTGAGAATTGTTGCTTCACGTTATGGTTTTGATTTGGGGGGGGGGGGGGTATATCACCCCCGCACCTGCCTAAGGGAGGTTTTGAACTTGCTTATCATAGCTATTTTTTCCAGTTACCCTTCATACGCATGCATACCAAATGTCATGCTTTTGCCAGAAAGTGAACAAGTCAACCCTGTATACTAGCCACCCTACTAATATTCCTACGTCTACTTCATAGAGAATGTGTTGGAGGGTATAATTCTAGAGTTCAAGATTGCAGAAATCCATATTTATAGTGTCCGCCGCTTATCTTGAGTTCGCCCCAGAACGAACGCAGATAATCGATTGTATGTTTTTGGTAGCAGAGTGCCTTGTTGATATCCAAGATGGTTACAAAAACAATGGCGGCCGTCGATTAAAATCACTCCCTCCAGGAAGACGTAGCCGATCATAAAATAACTGCAGGTCTCAAGATACGCTGCACACACAATAATATGCTGCGAAGAAATGTCTCTTTTTTTGCTGATTTTACCTGTAAAAAGTGACCGAGCTCTTGCTGTAATTCGGTGATTTTTTTGGCTGCGTCTTCCTTGTTGCTTCTCAGGACAGAGATTTCTTCCTGCCGCAATTTCAGTTCGCTTTCCATGCTGTTGTATTCACTTTTGATTCGTTTGTTCTTTTTGACTAATCCTTCCAATTTTAATTTCATCTCCTCCAAATCCATCTCCTGAATGGAATCTAAAATAAATAAATAAATAAAATAAAAAATACGATTCAGAACTACAATATAAAATGTAGGCCATGCCTTGCAAATACTGGAGGCTGTGATAACTGCCAAATTCAAATCCAAGCAACTGACAACAAGCAAGGATGTAACCAGAGACCTAAATTGAACTTTGGAGGGCCTGATGAAGACAGTAGGGGTACTGTTGAAAATCAGCAAGACTGTGGGAGTGTCTTTTTTGTGAATTAATGCGATCATGGGGGAAATAAGCCATTTGTTAGTATATACGTTATTGATAGGTTTCAATGAAAATGGTTTAATAACGCCAAGATCTAGCCATACGGTATAATGTTATGATAATAACGTATCAGTTTGCCTGAATGTGCAGGCTAGGACACAGAAGGGCATGCCTCTTATACTGGTGCTACGAGTTAAGCGATATAAAGGAAACAGCGAACGAACGTTAGTAGGTGCGTTTTAAAAATTTGTTCAGGGGCAAAAAAAATTTAAAAAAAAACAGGCGTCGTTTAAAAATTGGTACGGATGGCGCCGACACAGCATGTTCAGGAAGGGAGTTCCACACGCCAATGACACGAAAAGCGAAAAAAGATCTCCGATGGTCGGTGGAGAAATTAGGCAAGGATAGCTTTAATGTGTGTCCACGACTCTTAAATGGGGGCCGCTAAGTCGAAAAAGGGGAAATCCGACTGGCAGAAAACCCTTCAAAAAGGCACGAAAAGGCACTGAATTCGCTTATTAATTAAAAGGTAAATGAGATTACAATTCAAAAACTCATCGCTCTGGAACCAGCTTTTAATAATATAGGTTATATAGGTTATTTTAGAAAAAATATAGGGTGAAAATTAAAATATAGGTTTTTATAAGTTTTATAGGTTTTTATAGGGTGGCTGTGACCCCTGCGATTGCTTTACTGCTGTGGGATAAATCTTGCCATTCGCGTGGCTCTGATTGGCCTAAAAAGAACACCCAAGTTGGCGGCACCCATACGGTGGTGGCCATCTTTGGTCACGTGACCGGAAATGACGTCATCCACTGTGACCTTGACGTTAGACCCGCGTGATCAATGATTTTCCCTCTACTATATATTGTCTGCGTTTTCCTACTTCCCGAAGATTCCACTGCTGTTTGGCCGAGCTTTATTTTAATACGCGTAGTATGTGTTACATGTACATTAATTCGTTCATTCATACGTACGTCTTGCTTCTCCAGCCATTAGAGGGCGCTACAACTACCATCTGTGGTCTCCTGACCTGGGGAGACCACTTACTCACCTTCCAAAGGCTGTCCTTCACATTAAGCTAAATTTGCTATAGTCTCTGGTCTCCTAACTTCGTTTGGCCCCGCCAACTTATAGGACAGGGAAATCTGTAATGTTAACGCCATCGTTCGTGTTGGAGTAAGGAGCTCTCTCATAGTTTAGGAGGGACCTCTTCCTTATCCTAAGCTAGGACAGTCGTGCCGTTAAAGCTGGGGAAGAGCAAGAAGCAAGTTGAACAGCTATAACTTATATTTTACACTGCCATACAAAATCCTACATGTGAGATAGCGGAGCAGACCTAATGTTGGAAATCACTGACAGGCGAAAAGGGATTGGAGAGATTGGAAATCAGGTTATATATGAAAAGAAGTTTCTGTTTTCAAAATAGGTGAGTGGTCTCC
The DNA here is from genome assembly GCA_023313725.1 of Lithobius niger. Classification (NCBI taxonomy): domain Eukaryota; kingdom Metazoa; phylum Arthropoda; class Chilopoda; order Lithobiomorpha; family Lithobiidae; genus Lithobius; species Lithobius niger. The sequence continues at coordinate 52,565 of JAHWFP010205572.1, read as the reverse complement.
CAATTTAACACTCATTTCACACTGTAAAAGCCATGTCGCTAGGAGCACGCCCTGGCCCAGGCCGGTGGGTAGTATAGAGCAGTGACACGACGAAGGGCGTCATACTGAAGCCGATGATGTGAAGAGTGATTTCTTAGACCTAAAACGCGCGATTTTTGTTGTTGAAGAAAACAACGTTATTTTAAGCCTAAGAAATCCGCTCTTCCGTTGTTTTTCCCTCCAGCTTTACGTAGTGCACCTTGTAGTTATGCCCTCCAAAACCCATACTTGGAGCCAATATGGCGGCAAATGTCACTGCTCTATAGCCCCGTCATTCCCATTTCACACTTAAAAATTTTGAACATCAAAAAAAGTAGCCGTATTTATTGTTTACCCCTTCTAGTGAGAAAGAGTAGAATCGTCCTGTCGTAGTGTGTGGGATGGCACGACCCAACAAGGCATGGCACACGTTTGCGATTCACACACTTAAATGACGTATGCCGTCTCGATCTGGCTTGCTTTAGTGCCGGACTAGCTTGAAACAAGTGGCCGTGCATTCTCGGCCCGAGACGAATTAAGTTATGTGATATCAGTACAAGAGTCTGCAGAACGGTAGTGCAAACCATACTTATCAAGACACACGCTAGTGTGTCGCCCGCCAAGATAAGTGATAACATCCAGATAATATGTATGTATGAGCATGTCGACCGCTAGACACGTTGTGTCTTTATTGCAAAGGTAGTTTGGCCGTTTTCAGCCATCTGAGGATAAATAACTATATATGCGACAGAAAAGGCTGAAACTTGTTTAATCGGGAGACTTTGGTCGCCTGACAACATAAAAGTCACTATTAAGGACACAGCTTAACGTTTTCTTGTTGAAAAAACGACGTGAATAACGTTGATATTTGCCTAACTACTAACTACTAACTACTAGTAACGCTTGTTTTGTATCACGAAAATAAATTCTTCCATGCGGTGAACAAAGCTGGTTTTTAGCTCATTTTACAGGTATAGCTTTGGAGATGTGCCCTTTTCATAAGCAAGCAATAAGTAAGCAATTTTCATATATTTCATTTACCTTCGAACTATTACTCGGTGGGATTAGCTTGGCGAAAGAACTTGGCGTTTGATATCACGACTTCCCACGGCCGAAAAGCTTGGCGGGAATCCTTAACAAGTTTTGTTTTGGGGTAGATTTCATACTACTAAATTCATCTTGTGCCAAGCATGTGCTCACAATACAACACTATTAAATTCGTCTCGGGCCAAACCACATCAGCCGCTGACCGAAGCGAGCCAGTGGATAATCTTCACATAATCTTCTCACATCTAAAAAAAACCTTGTTGTTCCTTGTCCTGCTTCCATACATAATCTATTAGGATATTGTGTAGCGATGAGTTGGATTTAGGTTAAGTTGTTCGTTTGTTCCTTTCCCTATCCGCGAGGACAAAACTTTCCTAGCTTAGGCCGCCCGCGCACTGAGCGACTTGGCCGCGCGGCCAGAATGCTCCAGCCAATGAAAATGATTAGTGCGTGGTTTTACATAAACGGTAAGCATTATCATTGGCTGCAGCGACCTGGCTGCGCGGCCAAGTCGCTTAGTGCGCGGGCGGCCTTAGGGTACGGAAGGGCTATCCTCAGAGCTCCCGTAATTCCTGTACAACAGGCAGCTCCTAGCCGCAGGAGAGGGGGGGGGG
>JAHWFP010205572.1:12877-43553 GCA_023313725.1 Lithobius niger | reverse complement strand
CGCAGCCAACACTGAAGACGTGGGCCATCGCCGCGAGTAAAAATAAAACAGCACGTAATAAGGCGTTTAACTGCAAGCCAAACAATCATCAGTACGATAGATTTTAACAATAGTCAGAAGATTCAAAAAGTTCACAATACTGCTTTGGTATAAGATTTGACACCGCCACCAACGAAAACGTTGAACTGGCACACCTCTATCACGCAATGTAAGATAATATATTATTTCCTAACTCTATGACTGCAACAGCGATCTCTATTATATAATCTGAAAGAAAAAACCATCACAATTTAGGTTTAAAATGTGTTAGCTTTTAGACCAAGTTTTAGGTTTTAGGCCTAATTTTTAGCGTTTAGGCCTAATATTTATCTCCGATTTACTTTCGTTAGTAGCAGTTTACAACAGTGGTTCGAGATTAAGCCTATTCCTTTATGCGATGCAACACGGTTTTGGTTTCGAGTCCTCACGTTACCGTGGCAACCAGAAATTGAGAGAGGCGGGCGTATTATTATTTCGTGTTTCGTGCTTTCGTGTTTCGTCTGATATCAATATCGTTTTATAATACCGCTTGGCCTTGATACAACGATTTCAGGTTTCATATTCGGGATTCCCAACGCTAGTGTAGATGCCACTTTGGATGCCATGTTGAATTGAATAATCTTCAAAGCATTCTTTTTTCAAATGAAACTAACGTGTGTCGTTAATGGAATCCTTTTGTTTTTTTGGTTGCGTTTCTTACTATAGTGGTTAAATGCAAGCATCAAATGTTATTATTTCGTTGAGTTACGTCGGAAAAGATTATTAGCTAGAAAGAAGCAACCAAAATTTAATTTGCCGTGTTTTTTAAAGTTCACTTGACTACCATTAGCATGGTGTATGCTTCGTCGGAATTCCGTAACTATTCACGACTCCAAATTTACAATGGTGAGTGTTAGATATAAATTCGAAAATTTTAAAATTTCTACAGTAATAATTGTTCGATTTACGTCAAATTTGGGCTCAGCAATACTTTGGGGGGTATAAAGCGTTGTACGAAATTTCATTTCAATCCGACCTTGCGTTTGGGCTCCACCCAGACTAAAAAAGTGCAACCAACGGACCAACAGACCAACGGACCAACGAACCAACATTTTGCAATTTGGAGTCCGTTATAGGCTACGATTCGCTCGCTCGCTCCCCCAACAATATTTTCTTACTTACGCGCCATCCCACGCCACGCCATCCTCGTTAAACCCCTAGGCTCCAAACCATAAAAGGTACGCAGTTCGTATCGTACTGCAGCCATCCGTCCAATTTCATAGCTGGAAGCCTTCCTGTTATCTCGGTATCGATGAATAATCACCCTATGGAAATTAACATGGCGATGAGCGGACTAGAATTAGCTAGCTAGCTAGTTACACATTTTCAACGTTATTGAGGGTTAGATTTTGCATTGAAATCAGCTTAGCTGGCATTCCTACACGAGTTAATTTTTGTCAGTTGGGTGATTGTTCTTGATTTCAACACAATTTAAGTTTTTGTACCGCATTATTATTTTTCCCCAAGTACCTGAAATGTGCCCAACTATGCTTCAAGGTATAAGACACTGACGCTATGGCGCCACGCTACAATGGTTTACAACCTCGACAATTGAATTGATGTGATGTTTGTTGTGATGATTGTTGCCTACCTTGGCGCGACACACTAGCGTGTGTCTAGATTCCTAAAAGCATCGAACTTTGCACGAAACACAGCAATTAAACCTAGTTTTTTTTTAGTTACGAGGTTTTGCATTTTCACTTAAGACTATTTTTGTTAGAGCAAAACCTCATAAGTGAAAAAGCGTTTTTTGCTGCTCCCGTAAAATTTGCAAAATGTCACTTGCGTGGTTTTGCAGTTTAGGCGACGTTATGCAAATTTGGGACACTTTAATGCTGATTGTATAGCAGAGGCTTTTTCACACTCACCACATTAGGGCAGTCTCTTTCCACTGCGTATACTCAAGGATGACTCGTTAATTCTGACTTTTCAACGTAGTTTTTTTCACACTTCCCACATATGCGTTGTTTCTTTCCACTATGTGTGCTTGAGTGCCCTGTAACGATTGAGTCGTCAGCAACAGCTTTTCTCTCTCACCCGATTCAGTCGTTTTTCGCTGAATCGTGCACAGTGTTAATGTAAATTCGCCACTAAAGGCTTCTTCATATTCTCCCAACATTCAGAGGGTTTCTCTCCAGTGTGTGTGCGATCACATGCCTTGTTGGATTCGAAATAACTCCAACGCCTCCTCCCCCTTTTTTTTTCACACCAATAAAACGATTTCTCAACACTCCACTCAAGTGAGTGTCTCGTTAACACTGTTTGTTCATCATAGTCTTCTCCCCACTCATCACAATTAAGAGTGTCCTTTCAAATATGCGAAGGAAATAAAACGCCAATGAGAGGCTGAATCTAATGGTGAAAACCGTTTGTCTCTATTATCTGGTACCGTTGCATATAGATGATGGGGTCACTTGTGGGCCACTTCCGCTCATACTTCCGGGTTTGTCTTTAATCTTTTAAACCAAATTACTGATGCTGAATCTAATGGTGAAAACAGTTTGTCTCTATCTGGTATCGTTCTATAGATGATAAGCTCACTTGTGGGCCACTTCCGCTTCATTCCGCTTTTTGTAAGTACGAATCGTCGATCACCAACTTTGCGGTTAGATACCTCGACAATTACCCGACCGAAGACACTTCTAAAACTTTCACGTAAACACCAACAGCATGGCTTGTGACTCTCAAACTCCATCCGTGTTTTTAAGCAACAAAACAAAATACAGCGAACGAAACAGCGCGACTCGAAAACCCGCGACTTCAGTCAGCCATCTTTGAGCTGACTTTCAGAGATGGTAGAACTCTCCACTAAATAGAGTAGATGACGAGAGGGACAATTTAGTTGGAGAAATCCAAGCGGAAAACCCAGTATCTTTGACGTGCCACAATCGACATGAGCACGAAGGGTGCTTCTCCTGAAAATTCCAGGAGGAGGGGGGGGGGGGGGGGGCAAAGGCCAGGATGGAACCCTCCCAGACCGGAAACGCTCGTGCTACCCGTCAGTCCAATGAGAACAGCAATTAGATAAAAACAATGAGATAACTCAGTACAACACTGCCAACGTTTCAATTATACTGCTACAACGCATTCGTTTTACTGGTCTTAAAACGGTATTCAATTCACGTGTATATTTCTGAGAATTGTCCACAATCAGTTTTTTGGGGGGGAGGAGGGGTTATTGGTATTTTGAGTGAATTCATTCGTGTGAAGAAAATATTAATTCCCGGTCGCCTTGCTTTCTGAAATTTAAAATTCGAATTTTTTTTAGTATTGTTAGTGAGCCATAATAGCTAAGTTAAATTTAGTCTTCCTGGATGGAGCCATGATCGAAAGAACGAACAGACTAATTTCGTTCAAACCTCTTATCCCGTCATTTCCGCGTTTGTAATCCCGTACCGATGGTAACTCAATAACGGCTGCATCTGGGGGAAGGCCTTTTGTTTAAATGTTTATTTATTTACCATCCCACAGGTCGTTGAACTCCTTCAACATTAGGAGAAAGGAATTAGTCATGTTTATTACCATCAAACAAACAATTTGTAAAGAAAACACTTCTGCTAGGTATTGATGCGCACATGTGCTGCTAACTGACGTATGCGTTTCAACATTATGATTGCAGCACCTCCTCCCCCCCCCCCTCCCCAGGTGTTAAAAAAGCTTAAAGGTGATTTCACACCTGTACGTAACAAAAGGTTGTTTTTTTTTAAATCTTGTAAAGGCATTCAAATTTAATTAAAAACTGTTGCATGCATAATTTTATACGATAATGCTACTAAAACTTAATTAAGTGGTTCTCGGGAAAGCACGCATGGTTTTTTTTTTTGGTAGCGCATGAAACGTTTTTTATGACAATGTCTAAACAAAAACAGTACCAATCACGCATGATCAGCACTTTCACCAAACATTACCTGGAGCCGATGACCACATGAGCTCTTTGCTCCATTCACATGATCGCCTCGAAACGAATCTAAGGGTCGTTCAGAGATTGTATCAAATATGCAACTTTTGCACGCTGATCCGGGCATTAAAACATAGATATCGTACTCGACAACAAAATGTATAAGCTATTGATTTCGTTGTTTGGTAAAACAAAAAAAAATGCCATCGCCCGTATCTGAAAAAAAAATTAATAATAATAATGAAATTTACCACCGGTAAGTGGAACTGAGGAGGTCGGAAGGTTGGGGAACCACTTACACCGTTCCTGGCAAGTAATGGTTTTAATGAAAGAACAATAGAGTCAGGGATTTGCCGGAAGTGGTCACTTAAGAAATCTGTGCAATGGTTCAGATTCCAACATTCTACGGAAAGCCGAAATTGTTGTTGCATTTACAGTGCTGGCCTGCAGAAAATTCCAAATAGGGACAATCCGAACCGCGAAGAAGTTCCGGCGACAGTCAAGACGAGAGGCTGGAACAATAAGTTTCCAGTTGTGCCCCCGTGTGCTGATAGGACAATCAGGGAAATCAGAGAACGGGAGATCTACAGATATATCAAATTATGGAGGATTTTAAATGTCAATATTAAGTCAAATCTAATTCTTCTTAGCTCCAAAAGTTCCAGATCAAGCTTTTCAAGTCTGTCCCGGTAGGCAATGTCACGCATACCCAGGAGGCTCTTCGTATATCTTCGCTGCACGGCCTCAATCAGATCAATATCCCGTGCTAAATATGGCGACCAAACCGGGGTGGCAAATCACGGACAAAACGTAAAAAAAGAAAACACCGCCCGCTCGCAACCATATTTTTAGTACCACTCCTGAGAGAATCACTGAATTAATTTTTAGCGACCTAATTAAGAATTTGCAATTTACATTTTTAGTACCTTTCTTTGTCTCAAATACCGCAGTCAATCAAGTGCATAAACTGAACGGTAGTTTGCGCAGGTTTATGCTCTACACAAGTTGGTAAAAACCCAGAATAGCTTGGAAAGCTGGGTTTGGCTTGTAACTTCCTTACCATTCTTTAGACTGCAATAATATTATGGTCATTAATAATGTTCAGAATTAAATTTCACTCAGTAAGAAAACTCCTTCAATAAAAACTGCAAGGATGAAGAGTAAAAATGTTTTTATAAGGGTGAAAGGCATTCCTTGTCCTAAGAAACAATTTTTTTTTTTTTAAGTAAATACAAGGTAAAAGAAAAAAAGTGAAACAAGTGGGGGAAGAGACTTCATAAGCGCAACCGGTCTTCTGTACACTTCTGCCTCATCCACCACTTTCGAGCCACTTTCCGCTACACACTTCCGTTTTTTTTAATATTAATTTTGACTAATTTTTGGACGCTGAATCTAATGGTAAAAACCGTTTGTCTCTACCTGGTACCATTCCACAGATAACGGGCTCATTTGTCGGCCACTACCGGCCACTTGTGGCCATTTCCGCTTCATACTTCCGGATTTTTTTTTATTCCTTTTCACTAATTTTTGGACGCTGAATCTAAGGCGAAAACCGTTTGTCTCCATCTGGTACCTTTCCATACATGATGGGGTCACTTGTCGGCCACGTCTGGTCACTTGTGCGCCACTTCCGCTTCATACTTGCGGTTCTTTTTTTTATTCCTTTCTACTAATTTTTGGACGCTGAATCTAATGGACAAAACCGTTTGTCTCTATCTCGTACCTTTCCATACACGATGGGGTCACTTGTCGGCCACGTCCGATCACTTATGCGCCACTTCCGCTTCATACTTGCGGTTCTTTTTTTATTCCTTTTCACTAATTTTTGGACGCTGAATCTAATGGTCAAAACCGTTTGTCTCTATCTGGTATAGTTCTATGGATGATGAGCTCACTTGTTGGCCACTGCCTGTCACTTGTGAGCCACCTCCGCTTCATACTTCCGGTTTTTTTAAATTCCTTTTCACTAATTTTTGGATGCTGAATCTAAGGCGAAAACCTTGTCTCTACCTGGTACTGCTCCGTAGACGATGGGCTCACTTGTCGGCCACGTTCGATCACTTGTTGGCCACTTCCGCTCATACTTCCGGTTGTTTTTTTTTTTCACTCAGTTTAACTAATATTTTTGGAGACTGAATCTAATAGTGAAAACAATTTGTTTGTGTCTGGTACCGTTTCGGAGTTGAAAAAGGTAACAGACTAACGAAGTAGTTATTATAGTCTTCCCAGATTTCGCTGTACAGAAGACTAAAAAGTAGTAAAAAAAGTGATAAAAAAAAGAAGAAAAAACGTAAAAAAAGGTAACAAATGAAGTAAAAATAAAAAATCAAGTCAGGGCAGCACATTTTAAAGGGAATTTCTATTCATACCGAGGGTAAAAGTAAACATCATCAACGGAATTCGTCATTTATGTAGTGACTAGCAGTTGTACCCGGCTTCGCCTGAGGTTTTGTTTCGCCCGTGGTTGCTTCCCAGTTTTCGGACGGTGTGGCGTAAACGTTGAACGCGACAGGCAATTTTGCTTCTTGGGCAAGCACTTTTGATTCAGTTTTGCACACGGGCATTTGCCGTTCAGGTAGCAGTTGTACCCGGCTTCACCCGGGGTTTTGTTTCGCCCGTGAGTGTTTCCCTGCTTTCGTGCAGTGTTGCCTGAACGTACAGTGTGACGGGCAGTTTTTTCCTTCCTGTAACACTCTCCCATTCCTCCAATCCTCTCTCTCCCATCGCCCCACCTCCTTTTCTCCCATCCTCTCCCTCCCTTCTCCGTTCCCCTCCTTTACACCTACCCGTCCCTCCTCTTCCCTACCTCCCCTTTGCTACACGTAGTTGAATTTGGGATGGGTAGTTGAATTAAATACTGCTCTTTCTCGTTTTGCGAGATTTGTGCAAATAAAATTGTTACGGTCTCCATCCCAATCATCCAAAAAAGTACCTTCTAGGTTCTGTTAATACGTAATCACATGCTTAATGGCACCGACGTGCTGCCCCCTCCTCATGTCTTTATTTTCTGAAGACTGGGCTAAGCACTGCCCCACACATGGGCATTCCCCGTTAAGCAACCCCCGCCAACTTCCGTTTATCGCTTTGGCTTGAGCGATCCGTACCGTGTGAAAAATAACTGTCCTTCATGCATGACGTCATTTAACACTGTTGCCCGAACGTTGACTGCAACAGGCAACTTTTCTTCCTGTAAGTTTCCCTTTTCCTCCCATCGTCTCCCTCCCGTTTCCCCCTTTTGTCCCATCATCTCCCCCAAACTGATTTGGTCCCCATCCCAAACAACAACCAAAAATTCTCTTTTATGTTCAGTTAATGGGTAATCATATGCTTAATGGTAAAAGAAGCAATGCCCCCCAAGCCCCCCATCCTCCCAATCGCTTTATTTTGTAGCATTAGAATGCCAAGAGGAGAGCTAACAGACGCACTGCCCCACGCACGGTCATTTGCCGTTCAGGCCCTCTTCCCCCCACTCAGAATATCGCTTTGGCTTGAGCAATCCGTACCGTGTGAAAAATGACTGTCCTTTGTGCCTTACGTCATTTAAGACATGCCTCCGTGATGACAGCAGAAGAGCAGATTGAATTGAATTTATTGCCAAGAGCACCGGCCATATGCCATACGCTCGAATACAAAATTAGGTAAATAAGACGACGTTTCTAAGTAATATATCCAGTAACAACAGTAAAACCACATCACACCAATCCATCACTGAACACTACGGCCTAATGTTCCACAGCATCACTTCTACCACTGCGGCATCACACTGCCGCTTGCCACTGTGGACACACTACGACGCACATCAGTCACGTCAAGCCGCGTGCCTACACCAAGAAAAAAAGAAACTTTCTCTCAGTGTGTACATAAAGAGATCTTTCACTGTCGTGTGCAAATGCATGTTGAACTGCGCGCTCACATCATTGTTCATCACTGCGTACAACATTTTCCACCACTGTGTACAAGAAGATAATCCCTCACTATGTGCAAGAAGAGATTTTCACCACTGTGTACAAGAGACTACCGCGTGCGGGCATCACAATGTGCACGGGCTGTGTCTTAAATACCTCCGTACTGTGTGCAAGTAGGACGGTGCACCTGCTCCCTATCAACAATGTGCCAATTTCTTTTCAAAGCAACAACGTACCAGTTTCATCTTCTAGCCAAAGAATTGACACACTCAACCGTTTTCATTGTAGGGGTTCCCCTTTCGGAAGGCGTCGCTGCTTCGTTTCTGCTAGGAAACTTTGGTTTATTAGCACGGCCGGCAGGCAGTGCTTATTAGAGTTCGTTTACGTACGAGAATTTGAAAAAAAGCTGGACAGGCGGAAGCGAGTTCCCAGAATGCATTGCAGCAACATGCAACAATGGGGCAACAATAGGCAAGGTGCACAAGATCGGATTGTAGCTCACTTTACTTTACTTTTTTACTTTTAGATCACTACACGAGCCTACAGACCATAAGTCATACGCTCGACGCTAAAACTTAATCTATAACTTAACCTCACTCCAACAAGATGCAACGATGCTCGGGCACGGGGAAAGTAACATTGTCGTGGTATCTTCTGTTAGTCTGCTTTGTCGGCCACAGATAGGCTGTCGAGAACCAAAATAAAATGGTCTTTGTTTTTGCTTAAATCTTTCAGTTTTAAACCATAGGGTGAAAAGTCTATAATTTTGAGGCCTCTCAAAATTGGGCGGCCGACATGACTGAAATACTTATTTACTTTTTCAATGCGGGCTTCGGGAAGCCAGTTGAATTGTTTCTGCGATTGTTTGCCATAAAGCTGCATCTGCTTGCAACAATGCAGAATCAACTGCCCATCGGGCTGACAGGGTAACGCTAGACACACGCTAGTGTGTTGCCATCAAACAACAAACATGGGAGAAAGCTTGGGCGGAACCTGAATAGAAATACGCATTTCTAATGTTCCGTTTTTTTCGCAAACAAAATTGGCTGGACAGTGGACATACCGTACACATGTAGACCAGACCGTCGCAATTGCAATAAAACTGAAGCGAAAAAAGCCAACAAATTAAATAAAAAAAAAAAGGCTTCGCCGTTTAGAAAACAAAGCATTCGTTCGTATCCCCATACTCACAGCTGTAAAGGTACACGTATAAAAACGGATTAGAGTTCACTCGAATGCAACGAACTATAATTTGAACTCCAATTCCAGGGAACAAGGATTGTGACATGCCAGCCTCCATGCACATGAAACGCCCTCACAGGAAACACACTTAAAATATAAAACAACAAACACAGACAAATATAAAAAAAAAAAAACCGAATAACACGCAAAGTGCACACAAACATTAAATATTATTTCAAACACAAACTGCGATCACTTTCTGACATAAACAATGAGCAAAAAACAGCCCTTGTTCCCTGGAATTGGAGTTCAAATTATAGTTCGTTTTATTCGAGTGAACTCTAATCCTTTTTTATTCGTGCACCTTTACAGCTGTGAGTATGGGGATACGAACTCTCATGTGTTAAACGGCGATTCCGTTTTTTGTTCAGTTAATAATGTAAGATTTAACTTAAAAAAAGCATTAGAGATCGTATTCCCATGCAATTCACAGATATGAAGGTACACAAACAAACAAAAAAAGTAGTCGAGTTCACTCGAACGAAGCGAACTCTTATTTTGAAGCTCCATTTCCTTTTGTTTTCATGCCTCGTAATGTAAGAAAATGAACGCAGTTTATATTCGAAATTCTCCATGCTGGCGTTTGTGTTTAATTTGTGTATTAAACAGGCGTTTTGTCTGTGTTTATATTTATGTGTCTGTGTGTTTATGTTTTAATTATAATTCGTGTGGGTGCATTTCGAATTTGTCTAATCTAGTTAAGGGCGTTTGGTTTGTATGTGCGTTGTGTTAGATTTATGTTTTAATTCTGTTTCGTGTAGATGTTTATGTGTTGATTTCGTGTCGTGGTACAAGCGCACGCACATCGAGTACATCATGTATTGAGTGCACAGGCACAACAAACCAGATATCGAGTGCACACCTGGCGTTTCATTCCTCGTATATATTCTAGCAATGAGTTTCCATCTACGCAGAATGCCCCCCCCCCCCCCCCCCCACAGTGTTGATTGCGTACTGCCAGAGGTACCACTGCCAGATACGCGCACGATTTACAGTTAATTCTGGTAGCGTGCGATTTTATTTCTAATTTGCCACTACGGGAGTACCTCAAGGCTCCGTCTTGGGACCTTTACTTTTTCTAATTTACATTAATGACATTTGTTACTTGAACACTTCGTCGAACATCACATCATTTGATGGCGATACGGCTCTACTTAACGTTTGCAACAACAAAGTAAACAATGCTGCTGTTTATATTGAACGTGACTTAATGTTAATCAGCGAGTGGTTTCCTGAAAATCTTTTAACACTGAACGTCACTAAAAGTTATTTTTTTGCAGTTCTCACTTACAAAAACTAACGAACCCGACAACACTACTCTGACATTGCATAAATGCAATCGAGACCTGCCGAGATGCGACTGCCCACATATCTGTAAAACTAACGAAGTTAAATACCTTGGGGTTACTTTAGACAGCAATCTAAACTGGAAGAGCCAGATTAGTGCTATTACTACTAGGCTGCGTGCACTTCTGTGTAGTGTAAGAAGTATTATATTAGAAAACCTGTTTCAGTCAAAATGCTCAAAATGATGTATTACGCTTTGGGTCAGTCTATCTTGCAGTATTCACTCATCTGTTGGGGTGGAACTTACATGAATGCTGTAGATCCAGTCATCAAGCTTCAAAACAAAATAGTTAGAGCGATGACATTTAAAAAGCAACGGGATCACTCTTTCCCAATTTATCAACAGCTCAATATTCTGCCCATTCGCCACCTGTACGTGTTAAGAACTTTGTTACATTTTTGGAAAAAAAGGTTCTCACCTTTCCACTTGCCTTGTCACGAATTATCACACTAGGAATGAATCACTGTTTTACGTTATGCAACCAAAAGTCTCTAAAGAACGACTACACAAATGTAAGATATACCTTGGCAGCAAATTTTACAATAAACTGCCTGTTAACATCAAAGAAATTACTAACCAGCACATGTTTCAGAATCATCTGTTTGGGTGGTTGATTAACCTGGAAAGAAATAGTGTAGAAAGCCTGTTTAGCATTGTGAGCTGAACGTAACATTACCTTTTTTACAAACTTTGATGTTTTGCAGCTTTCTGTGTCTTTATTTCTTTTTTTTTTTTTTTGGTTCTGCAATTTATTACGAAGTATTTGACTAAATTTTGTTTGTATGGCTCTACTCGAGTATTCTTTGAGATTGATTTACATATTTCACTCCCCTTTGTATTCTGCTTTTATCTCCCTTTTCATAAATTTGTTGTGTTTGTATTTATTTATCTCGATGTATTTTTTGTTTATTTCGATGTTGTTTGATTTTCGGTGCCTAACCTTTATTTTGTTTGCAAAAGTGCCAGTTCTAATTGTTTTCTTTGTCTGCTGCTCTCAAACCAGACGCGAGCATCAGCTCTTGTGGATTGAGTGTTTGCTTTTGTGCTTAAATTTGTAATTTGTGTCGGATGAATAAACTTACTTACTAAATATGGAGGTGTTTCCATTTTTATGGAGTTTGCTTTGTCTGTGTTTGTCTATCCTACAGTTTTGTTTGTTTGATGAGTGATGTGCATGTATGCGTGTGCATGGAGGTTGCTATGTCCCAATCCTTGCTCACTGGAATTGGAGTTCAAATTACAGTTCATTTCGTTCGAGAGAACCATAATCCTCTTTTTGTATGTGTATCTTCACAACTGTGAATTCCATGGGGATGCCTGCTCTAATGCTTGTTTAGCTAATTTGTTGGCTTTTTTTTTTTGTCTAGCTTTTAATGGTAAAGAGCACTACCCCCACGCTCCACACTGGTGGTGGAAGACACACCGTTGGCAACATTTGCATGGTCTGGTTTATCACGAGTATGTCCATGCTCCGTCCAATTTTGTTTGTAAAAAAAAAAAAAAAGGTATAAGAAATTATTGTAATCTTTGCAAGTTCCCAAAATTTCAAACCAAACAAGGCCAAAGGGTTAGGTCAAATAAATGCAGATGCAAACCTATTTACGTTGCGTTTTGGCCTTAATTGCCAGACTGACTGAGTGGGGAACCGAACCCATGACCTTTGAAACCAAAGACGGAGGTTCTACCGCTGAGCCATACTGACACGGCCAGTTGAGTCAAAACTGTGCGGATAAGTAAGGGTTATGAGCTAACAATGTAACGGTCCATTACTTGGCATTGTTATACTGAGCTCTAAAATTCAATATGGCAAATAAGGCCAAAAGGCACCGTAAATAGTTTTTTTTTTACCTAATGGGGTAGGGGGGGGGGATCCGAGGTCTACTTAGCTGTTCAGAGAATTACTGGTAAACTGCCATTACAAGGGCTTTACCTAATCAACTGACGCGGTTAAAGGTATGTGACGATCCTTTATTTAACTCTGGTGGCAATCGATGCCGCAATTTGGGTTAGGCGGGGAGCTAAGTAGCGACGAATGGTTGTGAACGACGCTAATAAATGAACGCTTTTGTGATTAAGGTGGAATCCCATTTCTGGATTTGTCACGGTTGTTGAACCCGTAACCAATCAATACGCAACGTGTGGTTTGTTGTTGGCGGGAGAGGGGAGGAGAGGAGGGGCGAGGGTAATAGCTAGAGCACGCCACTTTTATCTGATGCGTTGCATTCAGCTTATTTCGTGTTTATTTACCTCCAACAGTTCTGTACGAATTTTAATACGCTGTTAAGGTCAAAGCCATTGTTTTTTTTTCTTCTTCAATTCTCGTGAAGCAACGCTAAAGCCACGAATTGTGTTAAGCGTAACACATTTTAAAAGGCCACTCATCTCGGAAAAAAATGAATATGGAACAATAGACGAAAACGACGTGTAAACGTACAAAGCGTCGCACTTATACGTGAAAAACAAGCTGGAGCTTCGTTTACACGTATTAGTGCGACGCTGATGACTTACATGTATTTTTCTTGTATTTGTTCGTCTAGAGCATGAAATTTTTTTCTTGCGGCTTAAATCCGTATTTTATACGCTATAAAGCTTTTTAAATACTAATAGGCCTAGCTGCTGTTTTTTTTTCTTGGAAATATTTCAGATAAATTAAATAAGAAGTATTTGATATGAGATAATAGCGGTATAGTATGTACACTTTTTGAAATAAACCAGTCACATTAAAATGTCGTTTAAAAGGCACTGGTCCTTGATGATACCTTCATTTTAAGCTATAAAATTAAAATCCGCCCCATTGGTTGGATCTTTAAGTTTCTCCAACTCGAATAACGGCCTGTTCTTTGTTAAACCAACATTTTAAGCTGTAAAAATTCAAAATCGGTTCATTGGTTCAATTTCTAGGTGAGAGCAAAATTTTCCCTAAAAAAGAACAATAACAAGAATATTGTAGTTACACTAAAATAGCGTTCAAAAGGCCCTAGGTTTGCTCATACATCCGTTTCAAGCTATAAAAGTTGAAAATCGGTTCATTGGTTCGATCGTCAGATACAGGCAAAGCGTCCCAATAACAACTAGAACAATAACAACAACAGCAACAAATGGCCATTGTGTTAGGCCTAACGGTTCGATTGCTGTCATTAAAAATATTTATACCACGGCTGTGGAGTCACGCTAACTCAACGCCGTGCTAAATTTCTGTAGGTTAAATCCTGTTAACCGTGAGCGGAAGTGTGCGTCATCGCAAAAAGTGTGGGTTATCAAATTACCCCACACTTTTGCCGATAACCCACACTTTTGACACTTCCGGATCACGTGACGGGAACGTACACCACAACCAAAATTATACAGCGTACAAAAGGAATTACTTAACTTGCCGGGATGTCCCAAATGAAATCCTTTCCCTGCTAACGCTCACATGTCTGGCCCATAACTAAGTTTATTCCCTCCGTCTAACTCCTACCCCCCCCCACACCACAACCTAATATGGAATAACCTTCATTCATACCGATACACATATTAGGCTATTACCGCTGATTTGAAACGGTTCTCAAACTACAAACGCACAAAAAAAACTACTTACCTTGCCAGAATGTCGGCACAATGTCCTTCTATCCCTGCTTCCTCACATATCGGAGTTTATTCTCTCCGAACAGAGCGAGCGAGCCAGCTTACCAGTCAAACCTTGCAAAACGACGCGTCGTCTAGCTACCCCCCCCCCCCCACCAAAAAAAAAAAAAAAAAAAAAAAAAAAAATGCCTACCTGCTAAAGGAATCGTCCGTCTAACACCCACCTCCCCCTCCACAAACTAAAATGGAATGACCTTCATTCATTTTGATATAAGTTATTACCGTATTTCTTGAAGCAATTTTCACAAACGTTTTAATTAAATAAGAGTTAGCTTGACGTCCCAACCGTGATATAAATCATTTATTGGTCAAAATCGAGCGGTTATCGATTTTAACCAATAACTATTACTAAATGGTTCATGGTTTGAAATAGTTATAACACGATCCTCAAAACCGAATTTCGTTGGTTATTATGTCAACTCTGGGGAAAACTGGAGTTTCAGAGTTTGACGTTTAATGTGGCGACCATGCTGAAGCATATAAGGGCGCGGTCCTCGATAGTTACAACTTAGCTAGCTGCGATCGTAGTATTACAGAATTATTTAAGGCGGGTGTTCACAACATGGCGGCATCAACTGCACGTTATTCGTTAAATCTTGCAGCAAACGTAGGAATGTCCCAAGAAATTTCTTCACAGAAACGAACATGAAATAAGCTTAAGTAAATTAATATGAGAATATCTGATATACTTCTTTGAACATCGAGGAGCGGACATTAAAAGTTAAAGGGCAATTACATCCATTTTGACATGCATGCTTTACTTTTGGATCATTTACACAATAAGTAAACACAAGAATTGCGGTAAGAATACGTTACGTACGTCCGATACAACAGTTTAATTATTGCATCACCAAAACACGACATGGAGACCGCCATTGTTTTGCTGGAACGCGCAGAAATTAATGCCGACTGAACGCACTCTTCGGTTTCGACTCGCAGCCGATTGAGATAGCTTTATTGGCTGTGAGAGCTCGATCGTCTGACGGCCTTAGCTGGCCACTACAGCTAAACCCGTCAGAAGCTCGAGCTCTCATAGCCAATACAGCTATCTCAATCGGCTGCGAATCGAAATCGAAGCGTGACATCTGTCGGAATTAATTTCTCCGCGTTCCAGCAAAACAATGGCGGTCTCCGTGTCGTGTTTTGGTGATGCAATAATTAAATTGTTGTATCGGACGTACGTAACGTATTCTTACCGCAATTCTTGTGTTTAGTTATTGTGTAAATGATCCAAAAGTAAAGCATACGATGCTTTAACGATACGATGGACGACAGATAAAGCCACAGTTGGAGAATATTCACCTGTAAGTACAAGAATTGAGTGATTGCCCCCAAAATTTGTTAGGGTCCAGCCATAATATTGCCGTTTGAAATCGTGGTATCAAACGCCAAGTTGTTTCGCCAGGTTAATCCCATCGAATTAGAAAATTAAATTAAAAAAAAAATGAAAATTGGTGTTCATGTTGTTATTATTGTAGTGCTGTATGGATTGCAGAAAAATGGTTCCTCACCTTAAAACAGTAGACTAATGAAATCGAATGGTAACTGAATCACCCTGCTCTTAATTTACAATTTTCCTAACGTCAGAAGCAGCAAAAGGTATGTCACACGGCTAAAACTTAAGATCTAATTTCAAAATGTCACCTTTTCGCGCTGCATTGAAGAGTTTTTTTGATGTTGAAATTAGCTAGTTGCCCGTCGTAACATTCCTTTATAGTGTCCGCGGCTTATCTTGAGTTTTCCGTAGAACGAACACAGATAATCGATTGTACGTTTTCAGTATAGCAGTGTGCCTTGTTGATATCCGAGATGGTTACAAAAGCAATGGTGGCCATCGATTAACGCCTCCCCATCCAGGAAGACGTACCCGCTCATAAAATACTTGCAGGACTCAAGATACACCGCACATACAACAGACAGCAAATTATTAACGTTATTGACGCCTTCATATCAGCGAGAAAACGTTAAAGGGATATACCTCCCAGCGCCATTTTTCTCGATCCACTACATCAAGTACGACCCCAAAGATGTATTTCCTTACCGTTAGTCAGTCCCTTGGTAAAAATACGTTTTAAAAGGTGGCGTCTAGGAGATTTTCTGTTGAATAATTGTTAACTTTATTTACTGTATCCTACACGTATATGATGCTTTGCGCGCTTACAATAATCATGACGTTTCATATCTGTGCGTGCATATACTAATTTTCTAATAATTACCATGAAATCAAAAATTTAAAAAGATTAATGCGGTAAAAATTAAAAGTAATTATTCCAATAGATCGCCGAAGCAAAACTATAAGACACTAGCCTAGAAAATTATAAATTGTGATGTTAAAATACGAGAATCATTCCGGTTTGTGACGACACAATTTTTAACTTGATGCTGTTTCGTGTACTATTCACAAAGCCAACCGAGACAGCAGCTACGTTCCTCGTTGCGAGGACGCAGCTACCACCTCAGCCGACCTTGGCTCTGGGAAGAGCGCGGATGGCGATCTGCGCGTAGCTGTTTTAAGGCAGGCGGAATGTGTTAAAGGCAGGCCGGGTGTCCCTTTAAGATAGGATACTAATCGTGATTTTTAAGGTGACCTCTTGATGAGACGAAAAGCCGCATTATTATTTTTCCTCAGACGACTGAAACAGCCATCTGTCTTTAGCTGTAAAAAATAAAAGTATCTAGTGGTCGCCATCATGCTCATACATATTTTAACTGGACCGGACGGACGTTGACGTTGTCAATAAGTCTTTGCGGGTGACACACTAGCGCGTGTTTTCAATACTTCGGCAGTGAAACTGGCCCTTTCTGTAAAGGAGCAATTTTTATCCCGCTGGAGTTTTAGGACATCTGGATGCCAAAACTGACTGGTGATTACTATACAGTCTTGGACGTTTCAAGATGGCGGCCAAAATCCAAAATGGACGCTAGAGTATCTTCCGAAATACATTTCATTTCTTAGTTTCTCACGGCCTCAAAGGCTAGTGCACTAAAACGACACACCGTCTCACCATATTCGAGCATCATTGTGCGCGAAATAGCGTTTCAACATTGACATTGGTTAGAGTGAATGTAACAAAACCGTTTCTCACGAGGAGAAAAATAGAAAAATGAATGCCTTTGCAACATTTACACACGTCTGAAGTAATGTTGCAAAGTTGAGCCTTATAGGAAAACCAACCCGGAGAAATGTATGTACCTGTAACTGTTGCAATTGACCACTTCTGTTCGTACAATGCCCACCAATGTTGTAACGATGTCTTTTCATCGTAACATTGTTTCTGCGTGTTTCACGCGTTGGTGTTTCCATCGCATTGGTGTGCACCATTGCCTAGCAGCTTGTCGGATCTGAAAGACGTGACGACAGTGCACAGTAGTTGCGTGCACACCTATTTCGGCTGGGCTGGTCCCAGTCACCAGCGTGCCGCGAGTGTGGTGTAGAGTGCACCCCCCCCCCCCCCGGGCACCTCCTTCTGGAATTCTGGACCTACAGGGTGCAGAGGGTGCGGATTTCCTCCTTCATCCGAATGGGTTCGACCAGTGATGCCCTTCTTTCGCTTGATGGAGGCGTGAAGAGTGAGTGTAGGTTACGTGCTGTTAAAGTTTTTGTCAAGGAATCTCGTGTACGTGTGTGAGAGCGCGACTTCCTCCTCCACCCTATCCGCCCTCCACCTAAGTCATCCGTAGTGACATCCCTTTGCGCCTATAGTGTTTGGCTTAAGGTTAATTTCGGGTACTTGGCTGAGATATGATGCTGTTTTTCGTATGCTGTTGCTGGTGCTGTTGTGTATTATGGTTGTATTGTGTATCAAGTTGTATTGTGTGAGTTTTCTGTAGTAGGGAGCGCATGGCTTTGGGTCCGGGCTCCCTAAAATAAACACTCAAAACTCATTGATTATTGTCGTAAGCAAAGGGTCCGTTGGGTTTAGTGTATGCAGGGTGCGTGGCTATGGGCCGTTACCCTCAATAAAATTCCATTCCATTCCATTCCGTTGGAACTCAGCAGTCAATTGCAGTGTGTGGCCCCTCCTAGATTTTGTGGCGTGGGGGTGGTTACGACATGTGACATTGTGACATGTTGTGTGGAAATTGTGGAGTTGGTGGTGTTTCAGGTGCCTGCGTGATTGTGTATTAATAGGTTAGATTGTAAGTTAGCTTTTGTATTAGGGCGCGTGACTGTGGGTCGAGGCCCGAATTAAACTAATTTAATTCAATTCGAGGTAAGCCATGATGAAATGTCCAACGCGTCGCCAAATGAATGTAAGGTTAAGACTTGCAATAAAATACCGCGACACTGCCAACAGGCAAATTAATTTGATTTAATTTCTTAAGGAGCCGAGACCAAACGCCCATCTGTTCCAATCTACGACATACAGACACTAAAACTACAAATTAAGTATTAGATATCCGCGAATCAAAGGCGATTTAACGGCTATAATTGCTATCGCGCAAGAAACGGCTAATCCAATATCGAGGGGGTGGAGGGTAACACAAGCGCGCGTAGCGCGCGAGTTTTTCCCTTCAGCCCCGAAATTATTGGACTAGCCGTTTCGAGCTCAAGAGCAATTAAATCGCCTATGATTCATGGATGTGTATTTTAATGCTAAGGTGTGACGTCAAGCTAACTTATCGTCTTATTCGAGTTTTTTAAAGACTTATTTGTAAATTCTATTTGTGAATCATAATGAATTTAAGAATTTTTACATGCGACTTAGTTAGCTTGGAAACGGGGTTGGAAGCTTCCTGTGTATGAAGGCCGACTGAAGGTGAGAGACGTTCCGTAATACCGATGTTTGTTTTTTAAGGTAAAACTATGTTTTTCTACTTAAATAGTTTAAATAAGATGAGTGTATAAAATGCGCTCTTCGCTCTTTGAGTCTGGTAGCTTTTTAGCTGTATTTCAAAGTGTCAGTAGCCTAGTTTTCGTACCGTCAGAACGAAAGGTTACCGGGTTGGGTCATTCCTCCGTGGGTGGGGGCCTAGCATAGTACGTGAGTTTTTTTTTTTTTCGTGTTAGGCTAGAAAGAAATATGTCGCAGGTTGTAAAATGTGCCTGTTTATGTTGGTTGCAATGAGGTGTGCTGGTTGAATTTGTGTTGTGTACGGTAATTTTGCAAAGTCTGGTCATATGTCGCATGGTGGAGCACGGCTTGTGTACACCCCCGTAAAAAGTCTTAGATTATCAAAACAGTGTGGGTTATCAAAATTAACCCAGTGTGATGTGTGTGGGTTTTCACATTAACCGTATATAACGACTACACTTGTAGCATGGGTATGTGTTAGCGTGACGTCACCACCGTGCATTAATTTAAAAAAGCCAACTGACAAACTGATTGTGCCTACCGATCTGAACCTAGCTTTCTGAAAAAAAAAACATGCAATGCATCTATGGCAAACTGAAACCGCCTCATGGCACGGCTACCGGAGAACATTTCGCAAATACGTCAGTGGATAGAAACGGTCGTGAGGCCTCGACCCGAGAGCATCCGGGTCTGCAACATATCCACTCTATAAAGTGGGTTTCGAGCAAAAGGTACGCCGCAGTCTCCCAACCTGCAACTGAAGCACAGACGGGGCACGGCCTCCTTGATGTGGTAACGGTAACGACCGCTACCGTGTCAAAGGGGTCCGTGGCTGGGGTTGCCGTCTGCCCCAGGAATAAGCATGACCACATAGATAATCATAGCAGACGGGTGAATTGCGAGATTCTTGCATATTGCATCCCATTGCTCTTGGCTGTGGATATTGCATATTGCATCTGTGGGCTGTGGATTTTGAAGCTGCACTGTCGTCACGTCTTTCAGGCCCGACATGGCCGTATAGGCATTTGGTGCTCTTGAGCCGATGAATCGACACAACGATGGACTAACAAGCTAATGAATATTCATTATGAAAGGTAGGCCAGACCACTCCGAACGTAAAAATGTTATTCGAG
Source organism: Lithobius niger (assembly GCA_023313725.1). Lineage (NCBI taxonomy): Eukaryota > Metazoa > Arthropoda > Chilopoda > Lithobiomorpha > Lithobiidae > Lithobius > Lithobius niger. The sequence goes on along the minus strand of JAHWFP010205572.1, from coordinate 23,526 downwards.
TGTTTAAGCGAGTAAATTCAATCGACAAGGAGACTGAAAAATGTGCAACGTTTGTTGTACCGGGCCAACGGACTGGCATCACTAAATCACGATGGTAACGTAAGAATCTGCCTGTTCTAAGCATGACCTGGGAAATAGTCGGCGGCTAGTGTAGAAGATGATTGCCTTAATGAACATCGATGGAAACGGATTACGATCATGCTGCATTTATTCACTGGTTTTGACATTACAAACGGCCATTCTCTCTGACGTCACAACCGGAGTCTCTCTCTCAAATTACGCTTGCGCATTATAATACAGAATACAATGTCAACTGAGAACTCGCCACACTAGCTACGCCAACTATCATTTGATGCCTATGGTCATTGTTTTTTACGACAAGTCAGTTCAAGTCAGTTCGAGTGAATGGATTCTGGTCTCAGGAGGCTAGTTCTAGTCGTGGGCTGCCACAAGGAAGTTGCCTGAGCCCATCTCTGTTTGCCGTGGCTATCAATGATGTCCTCATGGAGATAGGACAGTCATCCAACATAGTCTGTTACGCAGATGATGTTGCTTTGTGGTTTACTGGGGATGATGTTGATGTTTGTTGCCAGTGTGCACAGGCTACGATGGACTCTGTCTCTATTCGTCTTTCTGAGAGAGGTCTACTTCTCGCCCCGGCTAAAACTGAACTGGTGGTTTTCTCCAGATCCGTTAAAAGGGTGAGGGCTCCTGTCAAGATTCAAGTAGGGGACACGGTTGTTGTCCAGTCCAATGTGGTTAGGTACCTTGGCATAATGTTAGATGACCATCTAGAGTGGACGCTCCACACCAACTGGCTTAAGGACAGAGTCCGTGCGCGGACAGCTATTTTGAAGCAGTTGGCTAGAATAGAGGGTGTGACTAGGGGATCATTACTGGTCGTCTACAGGTCATTCATTCGTTCGATGCTAGATTATCACTTGCCCTTTTTGGGCCCCTATCAGTGTCATGTTCGCTCTCTTCAGAGCGTTGTGAACGACTGCCTTCGGATGGTTGCCGGGTGCCTTGTGTCCACGTCTGTGCAGGCATTGTGGGTAGAGAGCTGTGAACCTCCCCTGTATATCAGGGCCAAGGAGTTGCTGGTAGTTCTGTGTGTTCGGAACATTAGTAGGGGCAGAGATGATCCTGTTGGAGGGGTCCTCTTGGATTACTGCAGCCTTGGCCCTGTTGCCAGGTCAGTGCTAGGTGCCCCGGGTCTGGGGGCATCACTCCTGTTGGCCATGCCCTCCAGCTCTCTTTTGAGTGTTGCTGTTGTGCGCCCCTTCTGTCCATGGGCATGGTGCCCAGACATAAGGGCAGCTGTGGTCTTGCCAGAGGCTCAGAGTGCCGGGTGTGGCACGATGTTCTGTGATGTTTTTTGCGATGCTTCCTTTGTTAAAGAGTCCTGGAGTGGCGGAGTTGGGGTTTCTATCCCGGCCTTGAAGGTTTTTAGAAGCTTCTCGCTTGTCTCTGTATCATCAAGTACTATGTGTGAACTGTGCGCGATTTCGGCAGCCCTCGATGAAGTTCTGGAGTTGGCGCTCCCAGTGGTTGCAATCTACACAGATTCCAAGTCAGCAACTGCCATTCTTCAGCGTGCCATTGCAGCAATGGATCTCAGTGATCCTCTTGTATTTTCCATCTGTCGGAAGCTGTGGGCTGTTCTCTCCAGCAGTTTAATTGTCCTTAAGTGGATCCGTGGTCATGCTGGCTCGAGGGGTAATGAGCAAGCTGACGGTCTGGCTAGGCAAGCAATTCGTGCGGAAAGTGAACCGCTTCGTCTTGTTATGTCTCCGCGGTCTACACGTTCTATAATAGGGGCCTGGTTCATGGAGCAATGGTCAGTTGAGTGGAGAGTTGCGCTGACCGGTCGAGGATTGTATCAAGTGCAATCTGAGTGCAGACGGTTTTCCGTCCTGGATTCGTTTGCGCTTGCAGATGCGAGGACTCTCTCGCGCCTTCGTACCGGCCACACACTCCTTCGTGCTCACCAGTTTCGTTTGGGATGGTTGAATTCTCCGGATTGTCCGGTCTGTGGGGTAGAGCTTACGCGTGAGCACTTCCTACTTGTGTGCCAGGTCTTTGATCGACAGCGGAGGGCTCTGGCGCCAATCCTACGGGTGCACCCATTAATTACCAGTCTCTTATCTCTCTCTGAGGGTCGGGCTGCTGAGAGTAAGCTGAGGGCTGTTGTGCGGTTTGTGCGAGCTACGGGTGTCAGGCTTTAGAAGTGTCAGGCAGAGCCCAATACGCATTTATGTTCTGTTATGCTAATCCAATAATGCAATAGGGTATTTGTGTAGTTCTGTGTGTAATTGTATTTATATGATTGTGAATCAAATCAATCAATCAATCAATCTACGAGTGCAAGCCACGGAATTTGGTGGCGTCTTGCCGTCTCCTCCCTCCTCTTCCCCATTCTAGCATTCGCATGTATAAATAGCAGGATGATTGTGTGGTGTATATACATTGTAGGGCAAGGTGTGAATACGGGGTTGTGCACAGTGGAGCGAACTCAGTTCTTGGTAGTGTGACACTTAATACACAGTAAATGTGCAACAGACTTATTTTCGGTCATATCTGGTGAGTGTTGTGAGTGGGCTCTGTAGTTCTCTGGAGTTGTGTTCATTTTTGTTGTATTGTAAATTTGTAGTGGGCGTACGGCTTAGGGCCAGAGCTCAATAAACAAATTCAAATTCAAATTCAAATTCAAATTCAGTTCAAGCCATACGGATTTATTAGCAGTTGTGTTATACAAAAAAAACAGCTTCAAAATTTTTAGGTTAAGAAGAAACAACCAGAAACAACCAGAATTTTGAGTACCTGACGTCGGATGTATTAGCCAAAAAACATCCGATAGTTGTTGTTTAAAAAAAATAAATTGTGTTGTAATCACATCATAACTACTCATCTGTTTGCATAATTTTTGTAAGTGTGTGCACTGTGAAGCCAAACCATTTTTTTTTTTTTGTTTGAGCATCAACACACGGGGACTAATACGGCACTTTTTTCTGTTACTTAAAATGTACCGTATTCCAGGGCTTAACATTATTTTTTTTTCGTTTTGGTTTGATAAAAACAATTAAAGGTGTTTGTCAGTTTATTTCCATTTTACATTTTCAACTTCCTCTCCCCCCCCCCTCCATCTCCTTCGTTACTGGCTGAAGACCTTTTTTTTTTAAATTTTATTCCCATTTGACAGCAAATCAGTCTAATAGCTAGATTTTGATAACCGGGCAGCCCGTCTGTGATGCCCGGTGTAACGTTGCAAATTTAGTATCCTGCTTCCTTCCCCTCTGTCCGAAACTCAACAGTGCGTGATCTTCTTAGCTTAGTTTGTCGTATGAACAGTTGAGTTAATTCTTCCCGTAACAACCTCCAAGTAGCTGATCACTGCCACCTTTAGGAATGCTACGAATAAAACTGGAGCAGGACACAAAGATGGGAGAAGGAAGTCAGTTCTCGAACGAACAACTGATGTAGGCCTGCAGCAGGACCCTGGACACCTGATCCACAGACGCGCAGACCTAGGCTCCCGCTGTGGCTTCAGGCCAAAGTCAAGCTTGACATCCAAATACCACACCCCCCTCTGAACTTTCTACTACTTGCCTTGCAGTCTTCAAGGCAACTCTAGGAGAGCCACTACAGGCAAACACGACCACCTAATATTTTCCATCAGAGAGCTATACCTCGCTCCCCTAGTCAACAGGTGGGCTTGCATTGTTCTTACTCGACATCCAAGCATCCACTTATCAGCCATGTTGTCACGTCGCCTGCAGTGCAGAGGCAGCAATGTTTGCAGTAGGTTGCACTTGAGCCAAGAGGGGCTTCAAGAGTACGACAAAAAGCTGATGACTTAAGCAACTGCCATTTGACCTGTCCCTGCTTGTTGAATGTTGGGGTACGCATGCATTTCCCAATTGCATCACAAATACTCGGTTCAGGAGCAGGTCTTCCATGACACGAAGCAACTTCGGGCCCACTCCTACAATGCACAGCTCTTGGAAAACCTAATCCAGAACAACTGTCGTAGTCCGCCTTGATGTAGAGGAATACCTTAACAACAAAGTGTCCCACACCTCAACTGGGCTCCACACTCCCGAGAGGAGTAACAAGATAATGTCGTGTGCACCACGCCTTTCCCAAAAGCCAAGATGTGCATCCTTTCTTATCAAAAAACCACCCCAAATGCTTGGTTGCTCACCATCCTTTTTAGAATCTTCCCAACAGGTGATAGAAGTGCATAGGATCGAAAACTGGAGAGAAGTGACCTCATCTTGCTAGCTTCTCAAACCGTAGTCAGGATAGCGAACCTCCTAGCGGACAGGAATGGTTCACCAAAATCCAGTTAAACAGACGACGCAAGTCTGTTGTAATGCAAAGTGTGGGATAGCTTACCCAGCTCAGAGAACTTCAACTGCGCATAAGTAAGCTCATCGACATCTGGTGCCCCATCATGTGATGCAACAAATGCATCAAACTACTGAGTTCCAAAGGACTGTCAACAGAGTGATCACCACTCAGTTCCGATACCATTGAGAATTTACATGGCTTTCCAGTATAACCAGAACAAACATTTGGAAATTTGGCATTAACGTCTCCACCATCTTTGCTTTATAAGGCCGACTGACCATCTGAGCTGAAGGTGCGAGTGATATCCCAGACGTTTCTTCCACGGATTGATGGACCACGAAGCTATGCCTCGGAAATTCCTCAGGCTATGTTTAAACGGACTCGAAAACAAAGGAACTGCATGCTCTGCCGAATAGTTCTCACAGCTACTTACTGCCTTTCTGTCCTGGACCACCACCTGAACTTGCGAAATACTCTCCACCTTCTACACACTGTCCCATGACATTGTCATGTCCACCATTCCTTCCGTTCGACTGGCGGCTGCGCGTGTGTGAGCTTCTCAAACCCAGTTCGTGATGAAGGATTGGGATGCCCCCACCACCAGATTTCCCCCGAAGTGCTCGCAACCCCTTAATGCCAACACACACGTGTACAGTCGGATTGGGCAGGAAAGGCGCCTGTGCCATTTATAAAAATGACCGGGGAAGGGTGCCATGCGTTTTACAGGAAAGTTTGATGAAGTGATGGTGCCTCCAACCATCTAGGGGTTTGGGAAAGTGCTCTAAGCTCCCAAGCAGAAGCAAAGTCCGGTGTAGAGCTCTAACAGCTTTGCTTATTTTCATATGCTATCGTCACTTCTGGTTTCGGAGTGAATTCTTCAACACACGTTTAATATTTCAAGTAATGCTATTTTGGAAATTTTGGAGTGGGTTTGTGTGGGGGGGGGGGAGGGGCGCGAGTTAAAAAAAAACGTTAAAAATGTAAGTAAAGTGAGTTGAAGAGAGAATGGAATAGCTAGATTTTGATAGTCGGACAGCCCGTTGGTGATGCCCGGTGTGTGACGTTACAAATTTAGTAGCTGCCCCCTCCACCTCCGTCCGAAACTCACAGTGTGTGATCTTATGAGCTTAATTGGGCTTACGCGGCCAGGTCTGAAAGGAAAGGGTCGTCAGCGGATAGGGAATTCATAACCATTCATTTTTCTTTGCGGCGAGGCAAAAAATAATAGACTATAGCAGAGGGGCGCCGAAAGTACGATAGCCTAAGGGCGCCTGTGCCATTAGCGCAATGGCACTATGGCCAGTTCGAGTCTGCACACGTGGCTGTCGACCACATTCCAACAGCGGTCACCATACCGTGAGGGAGAAAGGGGTGTCTTTTGATTGACCCCAAACAACAGAAGTTGACAGCAATGAACATACAACTGGTTGAACCTTTCGCTGTCGACCTCGGTGGTTGCTTGCCACACTGCGACCGCAGGTACACGGAGTTAATGCGGAAGGGAATAAGTCACCTTCGGGACCACTGTCTATAGCGGCATGTATGCTGGCCGTTACTCCCGTTGCTAACGTGCACTGGCACTCCCGCGAGGCCAACTGGGTCAAATAATGGTCACTCCCTCACAGATCGTGAGACAAGCGCACAGATAAGCAGCTATGCTAGATGAGCAGAAGTCAGGTCCAGGGGCGAGTTGCTCGTAAAACACGAACGTCGAATATGACGCGATTTTGACGGAATCCTTGCCATGTTTGCACACGACGTGGCCAACGATTCCGTCAAAATCACGTCATATTCGACGTTCGTGTTTAACGAGCAACTCGCCCCAGGACCGACTAGTGCAACGATTTTCCGTACCAACTCGCGAAAACTTTTTTTTTACACAGACAATCTGCCGGATCCCAAGAAAATGATGATTTTCAATTGTTCTTACTTTTTTTTTTTCAAATATGTGCCTTGCTCGCGCCACCGCGCTCGCTCCGGCTAAACATGTAACATCAGAAACCCGCAACCAAAAACTTGTTCAGCCAACCAAAACCTCACCAACCAAAAAAGTGATCAGGGTGACGGCTGAGATCCGATCAGACGCTTCGGATCCGACATGTCCCTGTAAGCAAAACTATTAGCCGGCCACCAGCCAAAAAGTAAGACGCCACGTGTGCCGCTGCTGTTCACGGTGCTTCCTCGATCGCAGCCGCCGATAATTCTTACTTACTTCTTTTATTGAGCCTAAGGAGGTCAAAACCTGGCAGTGCTGGAAACATCGGTTCTCATCAGATCACCGAAGTTAAGCAGCATTGGCCCCGATTGGTACTTGGGTGGGTGACCTCCTGAGAATCCATTCCGGGTGTTGCAGACATAGGGCCTTAGGGCTTCGTCGGGCAGATGACCGGGTGCGGTTAACGCTCGCTAAAGCCCTTTGATTTTGGTCTAAACCAAAAGCCAGAACATCTCCCCCAACCACCTAGACCCATATACAAGTCCCACAACACCAGATTACATGGGACTGCTGGAGATAGACGCTTCATTGTTTTTAACAATTGCAGTACAAAGGAACGTTACAAATTTCGAAATAATGGGGGCTGGTGGCCATTGTGGTTGTAGCTCCGTAAATCAATCAATCATAGAAATAATAATCATACAGCAAACAACCAAATTGTCGTCAGTTACGGTGTTGGTTTTTAACAACAATCCAAATTCATAAACATTGTGACGTGTAGCGATTACAATCAATAAACATGTTAGAGCAAATGAAGTGAAATATTGTGGTTTATGTCTTCCTACTTTACGGGAACGCCGCCGACGCCGCCGCCGCTGCCTGACATTTTAGAAAGTCGCCACGCTCAGCGCGCCCAATTATGCCGCCACGCCGCGAAAAAAATTGATTTTGCCACCGCCAAACACTTTTTTTTTATCGACGCACACCTCTAAAGTGCACGAAATGGCCATTTAACTACATTTTTTTTAGTAAAACGCGGTGTAAAGCAGAGCAAAGGAGCTTTTCATCCGGTTGTGATGTCTGTCTGTATCCACAAAAACATTTGAACCCATTGTCCCATTCCCTCAAAATTTACCGCATACCTCTTTTTAGTACAGCCGAACAGGCTGGGAAAACTATTGCAACGACTTAATTGTCCGTCCGTCGCCTTTTTCAACTTCAAAACGCTACCAGATACAGACAAATGGTTTAAACATTAGATTCAGCGTCCAAATTAGTTTAAAAAAATAAACACGGCAAATTAAACATCGCTGCTTCCTTATAGCTATAGCCTCCTTATAAAGGCTTTCTAAACGTATCTCAATGAAATAATAACATTTGATCGTCGCATTTATATACTACAGGAAGACACGCAAACGTACAAACAAAAGGATTTCGTTTACGACAGACATTAGCTTCATTTCAAATGGCCTCGACACCGTGTAACATGGATGAATAGGCGTATATACTCTCGAAACCAAATTCTCCGTTAGCTGCTACTTGCAAAATTCAAAGAGCGGGTAAAAATTAATAGGCCTAAAAGCTGACAATTACGCCTAAAAGCTAACACATTTTTATGCGGCAATTGTGATTACATAGTAGAGAGCGTTGTTGCAGTGCGTGACAGAGCTGTGAGCCTCAACATTTTCGAAAGTGGTCTAAATGTTGCGACTAGGTAGTCGCTTATTTCAGATTTAAGTTCGTAAATCAATAAAATGGGGCAAGGGATGCCGTGGGTTCTGACTCTCAGAAATCAACATTAATCAGCCGTCATTAATCAGACAATACTTCTAATCTATTCATGAAATTACACAAAAATGTACAATAAAATGACACCAAAATGCACCCACCTCACGTCTGTTTGAAATCTATTGGCATATAAATTTCAACCTTTTCAGTTACCACAAATTTTTAATCTTCGTCATTTCCTTTTAATCTCTTTTTTGAAATTCCACAGTGATAAAATTTGGTAGCATTGTGGCTATTTTTTTGCCGTGTTATTTGACTCAAAGGGACTTCGTACCTTTTTTTGTAAATTTATTTGCTCGGTAGTCGAAACATTAGCTTAACATGGTGTGAACTAGCCTAGGTAAGGAGTAAACCCCCATTTGTGTCTTATCCATGCTTATGTAAAACAATGGGGTGGAAATAAAAATGCAGAAACAGTGTAAACGAACGATGTATGGGATACGATGTTACGAATGTGAAAAGACATCATTAAATTATTGTTAGACATTAAACGAAAACCTGCTACCAACAGACACCAATGAAAAATAGATGCTTAGCTTGACCACAAGTAATCAAATACTATTATATTTTATATTTTACAAAAAAAAATAAAATCATTAAAGTAAAAAAAAAAAATAAAATCATTAAAGTAATAAAATACAACGTCATATTTTCAGTAAAACCAATAAACCCAGTGAGTTGAGTTTCAAACCTTCTTGAATGGACGTCTGAGGACGGCGAGAATCGGAAGATGTGGTGGCGTGCACGCGGGGGAGGGGGGGGGGGGGCCATTATCCCTGTCCTTTTCACAAAGTTCCCCTTTCGTAGAAAAAAGATGGCATTTTGTGCGGTGGTCAATAAAGGTCTACAACGGGTACAAAACGGAGCAAGAAGGGCTGAGAACGGGCATAAAAGGTTGAAATAAAGCAAAAGAGAGAATAAAGGTCCTTAAAAAAACCTACTATGCCCTTTCACGAAAAGTAGCTCCTGCCCTCTCAGGGGGATCTGTGCACGCTGCCGTCGAAATCCAACGTTATGTTTTATTGTTTTAACGAAGTTTTTATAAACTGAATTGTGTTAGAATGCTTGTGGTAAATGCAAGTGTCGGTTTTCATCAAATTTTTCCTAACTATACCACCTACATCAAGTACCACCAGGCACCGGGCACCATCCAGGCCCAGTACCCTGCATTCGTCTTACTTGAGGCCGTGCGAAACTAAAAATAAAGTCTGCATGATTTATTGATCCATTTGGAACATTTTTCGAACTTGGCACGTTTTTATTTATTTATTTGTTTACGATTTTCAAGCACCAGTTGAAATTCGGTTTGCATGAGCGAAGAGTTGCAAAATTCCAAATCTGTTGCGTCAACAGAAAATAACACTGAATCAGCTACATTGCGCATCAAAGGACAGAACGCAAACAACAGCAGCAAAAAAAACCAAATCACAATGAAAACAAACGGGAAAAAAAATAGCTGGATGCCTGTCAATAACATTTCTTTCAAATTCAAGATGGTTATAATTTTTTTCTAATTTCGCTTATAATATTTTACGAAAGTTATTACGTAAAAACGTGTACAGCGTATTTTTTTTTTAAACAGAGGTTACGTTTTTTTACAAAAAGTAAAATTGGTCACTCGTTCGACGACAGGCCGCATGGGGTCATGACTGAGAAGGACTGGTGAAACATGGAACAGAATGTTGCAGACTCGTCCTTTAGCTCTTGGTATCAATATCCCAAAGGGGGGGGGGGGGGTAGTGATTTATGCAGAACCTGAGGGTGGTACCTTTTCGGCAACATAATGTTTTTAATTTTCTAGTCACCATATTTCACAGAATTGAATACGGTAGTGGGATGAAAGTGGCGCTATCACCAGTTGAAAAGCGAATGAAAATACCATGGCGCCGTCTAGCGGCAGTGATATTGTTAACCTGTACAGCTTGTTCCCAGGTGCACGAGGACTTACCAATAATTCTTCACTCAATAATAAAGGAATTCGTGGCTTGTTTGTTTGGTTAAAAGAAATGCCCTTGTGGGCTCCTTCGCTTGCTGCAAGCAAGTGCTAGATGTTGCCAGATCCTGCAGCTTTTTCAATCGTTGATAGTGTCACTTGAAGTCTTTTGATTGAATTTATAACCAAATATTTTACTTTTATTTTTAATGAAAAAAAAGAGGTTTCTATGAAATTTATAATTTTTGCGTTATCGCACGAAACTCCTTTCCAGATTTAATTTGCTGGAAAGGAGTTGAGTGCCAAAACGGACAATTTATAGATTTCGTAACTAAATCACAAGTGGCATTCCGTGTGATAATCTTTCCACAAAACGATTCTCCGAAGTAATTTCGATTGCCGATTTCGAGCTATGATTTCGATTTTCGATTTACGAAGAAATTCGGTTTACGATGTTTTTACTTTTTACAACTTTTACGGAAACTCACGAAGCTGTTTTTCGTCAGGAGATTCGAAGGTTTACGTTTTAACTTCGGCTGTGGGGGCTTACTTAATACGCAATACAAACACTGAAGCAAACGAAATTCCAGATAGGATGACGAAATGCGATGGGGGGGAGGGTAGTATCGCTATACACCG
>JAHWFP010205571.1:10510-21279 GCA_023313725.1 Lithobius niger | reverse complement strand
CCCCCCCCCCCCCCCTCATTTAATTTGCCGTTCGGTCGGTAGATGGCGGAGATGGCATCGTATGCAGCTGCTGCTGCTGCAGATGCAGATGGCTGCTGCCTCTTTGACTGCTGCCGATGGCTGAGTTGCGGAAGTTGTGTAATTATATATATAGATATTATGTCAATGAACGTAATGAAAGTGTTCCTAAATGTCAACTCGACAGAGAACACGGTGAATCTTCAGAATTTAAATTACGCTCGCTGTAGTTATGAATTTTGAACGACCATTATAAATTACTATTACCGAGGTTGGGTCATGTTTGTCCTTAAGGTTTGATGCATTCGATCGTCTTAAGAGACACGAAAGTGCGGACTTGTAGGAGAATGATGTGTGACATCAGTAGCACCTGGCTTCGATCTTGCCTTCGAGGTTACATTAGGTATCCATGCTCAGTCGTCATTGATGCAATCCGCGGTTTGAGTGCGCAGAATCCTTCTTGCCGGTATTTCAGGCAATCTTGCTGTCTTCCCTCATCTCTTTTGCATTACCTGTGTAGTTTCGAGACACTACGTGTGAGTCGTCCGGGACTCAGATTGATCATTGACGGGACCTAGCGTCTTAGATGCCAGGACAGCCGAAGACTAGCCACGTTTTGGTTTTTCGGCTATGGAGGCTGGCAGGGAACGGTAAGAAGAGCATCTTTTGTTGTGGCTGTTTAATTACTTCTAATGCGCCGGACTAAATCGTGCAGGGACAGTAGCCACTTCCTCTTGAAGACATGTGCGTTAGTGTAGTGTTACAGTTTGGAATCGATGTACAAATTTGTTGAAGCTAAAAATACTGCGAATCCTGCTTAGCTTGATTTATTTAATTATTAATGTAAAAGCCGTCGTCTTTCTAACTTGGCAAAACATCGCAAACGTCTCCAACATATTCTCTGCAATACTTTGAAATATGTGCAGTTCTACATGGCCGATGTTTGAGCTTCTGCTTTTAAACTGCAAATATTGATTGCCGTTGTAGCTAAAATTCTTGCTCCGTTCATTAATAAATACCAGATTATTCTTTAACGTATCGAATCTTCTTCATGTCGTAGTTAGATAAAAGCCAGCAGTAGTCGCCGGATGCAACTGGAGGCAGCCTATTAGAGTGTCACAGCCAGCGCTGTCTAAATCTCACAATTCCAGATTAAGGGCGCGTTTATGCAACGAGATGTTCTCGCTCGCCGAACGCTGTTTGCTAGTCTGTTGTTATTTATTTATGATTAGTTTCCAGTTACTACTAAATGAATGTGGCAATACATACCAAATGAAATGTATTATAAAACATAATACGATTGAAGAACAAACAGTAATTTTAAACATTGCTACAACATTGTTGTCATTTCACGCTATTTCCAAAATTTGCTATTCTCGCACAAAGAACAACTTCTAGCAGTGATCAGACGACGGTAGAATAAATAGCTGCTCAAAACAGCGAGATTTCAAAATCCAACATGGCCTTCATTTCTTAGTTATCGAATCGAAAACAAACCATCGAATGCTGCTTATTTGGAAATCAGTCCGTCGTTTTGTACTGCAGTAAAAACTGTTTTCTTGTCATAAATTGACACTGTCATGCCGCACGCATCGTACATCGTGTCGCGAGCTATGATGAGAAGATCTGCGTCCATGTCGTTGGCATGGTTACTACGTATAGACAACTCGAAAGCCGCATATTCCAGTAAAAGCGAGAAGCAGCCAGAAGATTTAATATAGACCAAGTAAACGCTAGTGAGCGAGAAAATTGCATTGTGTAAACCCACTCTAACGTTGGTTATTGCAAAAAGGTGCTCCTAAACAACCCTTTCACACTCTTCCGTACTCTTTTGTCCTCATTCCTGTACCCTTTTGTGTCTTTTCGTCATTCCTGTACCCTTTAGTATCTTTTCGTAACCATATGTACTGTTTTCTACCCTGCAGTCCCGTTTGTACCCCAATGTACCCTGTCTTTGTTTACCCTTTATACTCTTACATTTATATTTTGGTATTTAATTCTTTCTCTTATTGGTCTTGAGATATAGGGATTTAAAGGTCTTACACGAAAGCCCGTCGAATGAATGGGACACTCATCCTAGCGTAGGCTAGTGAATAAATCTTATTTGACCTGAAAAAAAGAGTCCAGAAACAAACTCCATCTAACTTCCACCTCGTGGTTCAATGACAGGAGGCAGACAATACTTGCCTCCCACATTGCTATGAAAACTAACCAACAATAGCGAGTTGATGAGATTTGCCAGTGTACTTGCTACTCCCAGAAGGGTTGTAAGGTCTGTTGCTACCACTCGAACATTACAGTTGAGCTGATTCGGTGGATCAGGGCCGGGAGCCACTTGTGTGCTCTGAAAAAAAATACGTACTGGTAGAGATATTGCAGTCTTGGAGCACAATTTTATTAATATGACGTTTTCTTACAGTGCTGAACTATAGCGCATGCGCCATTGCTTTGATTTTCTTATTGTCCCCTTTACTTTTTCTTTGTCCCGCTCCATTCCTTGTTTTTGTCATCTCTTCCCTCTACGTTAATTTACCCCACTCTCAATTTAAAAAAAAAATATCTACCCTACGTTTCCTTTTTTTGGTCCCTTTTCTTCCTTGCCCTTGTCCCCATTTCTTCTTGCTTTTCTCACCCCTTCCCACTTTTGTTTTGTGTCCATCTCCTCACTTTTTTGCCCATGCTACCTTACCTGTTATGTCCCTCTTCTTCCTTGTCCTTTATTCCTCTCTCCAATCCTTGGTTTTTCCACATCTTACCTCCTAAGTTAGTGTTTGTCCTACCTACCGTCATTCAGTTATTTATCAGACCTAACTTTTTGTTGTGTTTTTTTGTCCTTCTCCCTTCCGAGTTCTTTGTCAACTTCATGTTCTGATTTTTGTCACCAAATCCCTCACTATTCTGTTTCCCATCATTTTTTTTGTCCGTCATACCTTTTTTTTTGTTTTTTTGCCTCCCTCCCCTTCCTTGGTTTTGTCCCACTTTGTTTTTTCACCCTTTACCTCCTCGGTCATTGTCTGCCTTAAGATCCGTGCACACGCTGCTGTAGACAGCGGTCCTGAGGCAAAAAGCGAATGAGTTAATCCTTTCGTCACTAACAGTTGGGTGCGCCTGCAGTCGCTGTACAGCTAGCAACAGTCGAGGTTGCCAGCGAAGAAGATTCAACTATGCAGGCGTTTGTTACTGTCAACTCCGATTGTTTTGAGGTGAATTGGAAGTCACTCCCTTTTCGCCTGCAAGGTAAGGTGATAGTTGTTGGAATTTGGCCAACAAGTGCTTGTGTGTTGGCATTTACCTTCCTTCATTCTTTGTCCCCCTCCTAAGTCACACATAAATTTTAGTTTCTTGTTGCCAAAACATCTTAACCTTGTTAATTTTAGTATTACATTGTCCTCAATGGAATATTTCCCTGGAGGTTTCTTGGCTGCCACTAACTGCCTGCTTGCATGTCTCTACTGCGCCTGCGTGGCGCAGCCCTCCTCTATAAAAGCGAGAGCGCGAATGCATTCACCATTCATTTTCCTCCACAGGTTCCTTCACGTCACCTCGCTCCTTGTTTACTGCCCTTTCGCACGTTGGAATTTAGATTTTCAAGGTGACCACCGTCGAAACCTCTGCTTCAATGCTGCTCACTCTCTTACTCCAGCTCGTGCTTTCATTCTCGGCGACCGTTGGATCTCCGCACTCGACCTCGCGGCTGACGTCCATTCCCTTTCGGTCTTTCAAAACGAGTCCCCACTTCAACCCGGCCAACGGACACCTCCCGTTCCCGTCCTTTTGGCCCTGGAGGAAGACCTTCGCAACGCAAGGGATTCCTACTGTGAAGCAAAGAAGATTTACCGCCTTGCCATTGCCGCTAACGAAGAGCCTCCGGTTCCAAACACTCCCTTGGATTTGTCGTCCAACTTTTCCCGAAAGGGCATAACCAGGTCCAAAGTTCACCAACTAGTGGAATCCGCCTTTCAGAAGCACTCCAAAGAGCCTATGCCTCCCCCATCCTGCACGTCGTCAGCCCATCAGGCTCGCACACAAGACTGGGTTGCCTCCACTGCAAGCTACGAAAGCCGAAAGCGTCTCGCTCAGCTCTCTCCTAACACAGCTAAGAAGCTAAGACCAACCATCACCCCGACGACTTCCGCTGCGCCCGAGACGCCTTCGTTCCCAGCTCAAACTCCCCTTTCGTCCCAAACGAAGAGTCACTTCAACGACAAAGGGAGCGACGATCCGGCGATCTCGTTGGCCTCCTTGCGCAAGACCGTTGAAGAAACTGTACCAGATTGTTTCCTGTACAAGCCTTCGCAAACTGCTAACGCCCCCGTCATCAACCGAGCTCTAAAAACCTGCTTTGGCTTCGCCCTTCGAGACCACGACTCCAAGCCCCGTAGCCTTCTGGGACACTCAACAACTCTTCTAACATGCCTCCTTCGTAACGAAGGGTCCCTACTAGGGAAAGGAGAGCCACTCATCTTGGACAAAGATCATCCAGCCCCTCGCCCAGGCCGTGAATCAAGTTTCTTCCGTCCCTTCGGCGATGGCGTCACAAACCCGATAAATTTCGACACATACTCCGAGTGTGAGTGTCTCTGCGGGGAAGTCAAACTGGATTTCGGCACAGCTCTTTCCATCCCAAAGAAAGCCGACATCCTGACCTTCGTCCTGTATGACAATGACAAATGCCTTCGTATGAGTCTCAGAGCCGCCTCCCAGGCGGATGTCTTAAGCACAGCAGCCTACGCCTTGTGTGAGAAGCTTTCAGCCGATGCCAGCCCGGAGGAGATTCGCAACCTTTCGTTCCTCATCTCTCAACTATTCCAAAAAGCCAGCTTTGCAACGTACCATTCACTCAACTGGGCCACAGTAGCTCTTTTTTACAACTCTTCTCCTTCGGGAAATAGCTGTAAAATCAACTAGCAACTTGAATGATTCAGCCAGACATCGCCTTCGCAACCAACCAATCCATGAGTCGGACACACTCTTCCGAGGCCTAATCCCAACTCTCACTCCTCACCTCGAGATCTCCCGAAAACCAAAACCAAAACAGCACATGCAAATCCGACCCTTTCAGAGGAACAGGTCAACCCATCGCCTGCCTTCGGAAGATTGGAACAAGTCAACACCCCCTTCAGCCGACAACCGAAAGGACACAAGCTCCGACTCTCGGAATAAACAACAGCCCTTTCAGTCAGACTCACTTTCCCATTCACGCTCCAACCAACGCAGCCAACACAAGCGTGCAGCAACTCTCGATCGCCGGAGGCGCATCTCCTCACCGAGGGTCAGAAGCTCCTTTTGCAAAAGCCAACAATGACGCCCTTCATTTCTCCTGTTTTCCGGTCGGCGCAAGGCTACGCCATTTCCTCCCTACTTGGCAGAAAATAACCCGCAACATTCAAATCCTTTCGATAATCAAATACGGCTTTCTCCCGTCCTTTCACACGGCCCCACCCTTGATTTTTTCCCCTCCATGGGAATTCACCCCAACAGTCACAGAGACATTTTCATTCGAAATTTCGCAACTCTTTCAGAAGGAAGCCATCAAAGAATGCCGCAATCCCGGCCTAGGATTCTACACATGATCTTCACTCGCCCAAAGAAATCAGGAAGCCTTCGGCTCATCTTCAAATGAAACCACTCAACAAATTAATTCGAAACGACCACTTCAAAATGGAAACTCTCAACTCAATCCGACAATCTTTTCAGCGAAACGACTGGACAATCTCAATCGATCTCGAGGATGCCTACTTCCACGTTTCTCTTTACCCGGCGGTAACCCACTTTTTCCGTTTCATATACGACCGAAAGGTTTACCACCACCGTTGTCTCCCTTTCAGTTTAAACGCAAAACCAAGAGTTTTCACCATGGTACTAAAACCTGTCCTAGCATTCCTTCACCAACACCAGATTCAAGCAAATGCTTACCTCGACGACTGGGCACTCAACAACCAAACCGCCTTTCGCACAACCAGGACCACACAATCAAGCTACTAAACCAATTGGGCTCCGGAGAGAACTACGCAAAATCCCGCCTAACCCCGGCCCAATCCTTCACGTTCCTAGGAGCCTCTTTCAATCTACAATCAGCAAGTATCTCTCCCTCGTTGGAACGAATCGAAGACCTAATATCCCATATCCGTCAGCTCCGACACCAAACCGCCATGTCACTCCGGGAACTAAATTCTCTCATCGGAAAGATGGACGCAATGGCGGACCTAGTACCATACGGCCGCTGGATGGTCAGGCCCTTTCACAACCATCGAATCGATCACTGGTAAAACCATCAACTCTACCCCGACAAAATGAGAATCCTAAACAACGACTTCCCGTACGAAAGCCTCCTTTGGTGGTCCGACATCCTAAACCTATCAAAGTTAGTGCCTCTCCGCAAACCATCTCCCAACTGCCTCCTCTTCACGGACGCATCGAATAAGAAATCTCGGGCTGCTGGCCGAAAAGCGGAAAAGACCACATCACTGTCCTCGAACTACAAGCAATTCAAATGGCCCTAGAGCACTTTCATCCTCAGATCAAACATCAAGTCGTCCAGATCCAGGGTGACAACACAACAGCCCTTGCTTACATCCGGAAAGAAGGTGGAACAAAATCGAGACTCCTTCACGTGATCACCTCAGAAATTTTCAACCTCTGCATCAGAAACAACACAACCCTGCTCCCTCTTCACATACCTGGCAACAGGAATGTGATTGCAGACTCTCTGTCTCGCCGTAAGCCACCATCAGGCCAATGGTGCCTAAAGAAATCCATCTGCAAATATCTCTTCAACATTTGGGGCACCCCGATGCTAGACCTCTTCGCCACAAAGCACAATGCCAGACTTCCCCATTACATCAGTCCAATTCCGGACGAAAAGGTAATGGCAGTCGACGCCCTAACTTATCCCTGGAACAACCTCTACGCATATCTATTCCCCGTTCAAGCTGCTACCACAGGTCCTTCAGAAAATAGACGAAAGCCAAAGCCACTTTATCCTAGTCGCCCCACTATGGCCATCAGCACCGTGGTTCCCCCATCTCCTAAATCTAATAGTCGACACTCCAAGAAGTCTACCCTTTCATTCCCGATCTTTTATCTCAACAGAAAGGATCAAAGCTCCACCCGAACCTAGCCATCCTAAACTTACACGAGTGGCTACCATCATCAAACTCCTCACAAAGGCTGGCATTCATCGAGAGGAAGCCAAACGCATTGCCTCAAAGCAACCAGAGATTCTACAAACCGAATGTACGATAGCCACTGGTCAAGATGGATTCATTGGTGTATCACAAGGAAAATTAATCCAATTGATCCCCCTCTTCCCGATATCTTAAAATTCTTCAGTGACCTATTCAACCACGAAAAACTCTAAAGGCTCAACAATCCTTGTCGATCGTTCAGCACTTAACTCTGTATTTAAAGCAGCCGACAAAACAAAACTACTAGACGACTACCACATTTCAGCATTACTTCGCTCCTTCGGGAACGAACGCCCACAACACGGAAAACTGTAACCGGCTGGGACCATTCAATCGTCCTACAATCCCTGATGGAAGACCCATATGTACCCATGCAGGACAGTTCCCTACTTCTTCTAACCCGGAAAACGGTCTTTTTAGTAACCCTGGCAGCCAGTCTACGCTGTTCCGAAATACAAGCCCTGTCAGCTGATCTAGCCTTACGCATTTTCGGACCAAACTTATCCACGGTAAATCTCCACCCCGGAGCAAACTTTCGAACAAAAACTCAAAAACCTTCCAAACCATGGAAACCCATCACGTTTCCGGCCCTATCCAACATCGTAGGAAATGAACCCGAACGGCTGTTATGTCCAATCCGAGCCGTACGCTTCTATCTAACTCGAACCCAGCACGAAGACATCCGCAAAGGTAGAAACCAACTCTTTCTACCCACTGATTCTCAAACCGGCTAAACCACCGCAGCAATGGTATCTCGCTGGATCAAAATGACCATCGAAGCCGCACATGACAAACAAGGCACGACCGAAGGTATGAGAGTGACAGCACATGAAGCCAGAGTAATCTCTATATCATGGGCCTACCACAACGCCACCCCTATAGATGTAATCCTAGTAGCAGCATCCTGGCAACACCAGTCGACCTTCACCTCCCACTACTTGAGAGACATGTCAAGAGAAGAACAAGGCCTAGACCGGCTGGGACCAGTAGTCGCAGCCAGAACTGTGGTCAAGCCCCCCTCCCCAAGCACTCAGAACGAAGCAGAAGCAAGCCATCCATGAAGGAAGCAAGCCATCCAGAATGGAAGCAAGCCATCCACAGAAGGAAGAAAGACCCATCCTTCAAACAACGGTCCTTTTTAGGACCACCAATCCCCACGAATGAGACCAAAATTCTTGTTTCATCACCAATGTTCTGAATAAAGTGCAAAATTTTTATCTTCCAGATGAAAATTTTTTGGGGAGCAGCCTGCTTATATCCCATGGCGCCCTTCAGGTCAATGTCTGCCACCTGTCTTTGACGAGGTCTCTTTTTAATGCTAAAATTAACAAGGTTAAGATGTTTCGGCAACAAGAAAACCCATTTTGGCGGCCCTCAGCCCGGCCGGCTAAAAATAGTTTCTTTTGCCGAAAACATACTTAACGAAACCCCTCCCTGCTTCCCCTCTCGAGTCACCGCCAGACGCAATTGAGAGCAAAATAAATGGCGAATGCATTCACGCTCTCACTTTTATAGAAGAGGGCTGCACCGCGCAGGCACAGTAGAGGCATGCAAGCAGGCGGTTAGTCGCAGCCAAGAAACCTCCAGGGAAACATTCCATTGAGGACAATGTAATGCTAAACTTAACAAGGTTAAATATGCTTTCGGCAAAAGAAACCATTTTTAGCTGGCCGGGCTGAGGGCTGGCAAAATGAGCTTTTTTGTTCCCCTTGTCATCTTCCTTGTCCTTTTCCACGTACTCTATCTTTGGTCACCTATTTTCCATTGTTCTTTGTTCCCCCTTATCACACCTTCCTTCTAAAAGCCGAGAAATGAACTCGTGTTCATGTAAAAAATCATTGGTATTTCCTGGCAAAATTGTACCTCTCACTCCCAAGGTAACCTTAGTAGTTAAAAAAGACATTAATTCGACAATTTCCCTTTTTCCTTGCTTGCTTTTTGTTCCACTCCTTTCCTTGGTCCCGTCTTCTCCTTGCTTTTATTCCTTACTTGTTCTGTGTTCCGTTCCTAAGTATTTTGAACGACCCACTTTGGTTGTTTTCTGTCACCTCTGCCGTCGTTATTCTAAGCCAGAAAATCAAGGTGAATTTGGTAAACAAAAACAGAACTTTGTATTATTTCTTTATCGAATCGCTTCTGTGTGGTATGAGCTAGAAAACATGCTTCTTGCTTTAAGAAATAAATAGACATAAATCGCTGGAAATAACATTAAGGAAAATTGGAAATTAGACAACAGCGAAAATCACACACTAGAAATAACGTAGTTCAGTAAACCACCTTTATGCACTTACGTTTCGTCGGAGTGGCATGACCCGGATTCGAACCGGCTACCCAGTTCGCCCCCAGATCACTTTCATAGCGCCTTAGTCGCTATGGCCACATCCTCCACTGGCATAAAGAAAACTCACTGAACCCGTTATTAAGGTCACAACCGTGACCAGGGCTCCATTCGATCGAAATTCACTTGGCTATAGACAATGGAGAAGGAAGACAAATCATACACTCACAAGGCTCAATAAAGGAGAAATAAATAGACATAAAATTGGAAATAATATTAAAGAAAATTGGAAATTAGCCAACAGCAAAAATCATACACCAATAGTGATCTGGGGGAGAACTGGGTAGCCGGTTCGAATCCGGGTCATGCCACTCCGATGAAGCGTAAGTGCATAAAGGTGGCTTACTGAACTACGTTATTTCTAGTGTATGATTTTCGCTGTTGGCTAATTTCCAATTTTTCTTGCTTTAAGAAACATGTCTAACACGACCCTAACAACAACCAAAACAAAAATTTGTTCTCGAATTACTTACCGATATCATTGCATTCGCTAATCCTGTGTACAGTTGTATATAGGCATCAAGGGTGTGTGGCCCGTACAAAGTTGAGCCCCCTTCGTATCTTTGCGTCTGAAAAAATTATAAAACAAAATGGTTGTACAGCACACCCCTGCACAAGATGTTGGTTCAAAATCAGCGGAACTGCCATTTCCATGTCTCTGTACTAGCGCAGCGCACACTAGTGGCTCAACAAGCAAAACTGTTGGTAATGCTAGAACTACAACAGCCCAAGCATTACGATACTAAAATATCATTGTGTCGGGATCTGTAAGAATCTTTGTGGGTTGTCGTACATATGGCAACCAAGAGATGCGATGGAGATATGTTCGTGGAGTTTTGGCTGCTACAAGATTTTGGTAGAGGATGTTGACAGCTGGTAGGGATTTTCAAAACCAGAGTTTTATTTCTGTGTAGTTCAGCATGTAACATTTTTTAAATGGTGACACTAGAATAAACTGGTCAGGGGAAATTTTGAGGATAGGTTTGTTGGAAGGCTGGGGGGGGGGGAGGGAGAAGGCTAAGCATAATTTTTACTTGGGTGTGCAGCTGCAACGGCAGTTAAGTCAAGTAAAACAACCGACACATGATGATTATTACTGATTTATTCCTCCCGCCCTCCAGCATCCCCCAACCGTAATTTCTCAAGGAGCCAACTCAGACATGTCGTTAGTTTCAGCTGCTTTATAAACACATACCAACCATGGTTTGTATTTTTACATAAGTATA
>JAHWFP010205571.1:0-10500 GCA_023313725.1 Lithobius niger | reverse complement strand
CAATATGGGAATAAATGATGACGTGTTGTTCCGAAGTAAGTGGGATTTATTTGATGTACGTACACTCGTACAGTAAAGGCACGCCAGCACTAAAACAAAGGTCAGAATATTACGGGGATAAATACTGACTTTAGATGTTCACCAACATTAAAACACGGGCAGGACTATAGTAAGGGGAAAGGCTGCAACCATAATTTGATACACTGAGTCGACAAATATAACAGCAGCTAACTTGGGAACGAGCGACCGAGCAGTGACAATAACACCAAACTGGCTACGAGGCTAACATTGGGAGCCTGGTCGTTGAGTTAGCTGCAAGGGGCGCAGGATATATGCGGCGATAAAAACAGCGTAGTTTGACAAGCCATTGTTGTGTGAGCGGGTTTTTTTTTTTTTTTTTTGATTTGTTGGCCACTGCTACAATTTTCAGCAAGTGGTATCTTTACTTTTATAACCTTAATATAAGTTTCACAGCCTGAGGGATTGGACAAAACGTCGTTTTTTAGTCCTAAGAAATCTGCTCACAGCATCGGCTTGACAAAGTGCGCTAATGTTTTTACCACCACGTGCACCTTGCAGCTACCTGAATGACGGCTCCAGACGTTAGCCTCGTCACCAGAATGGAGCTATTGTCGCTGCACTATTGTCGACATGACGATGTTAATACATTAACAGTATGCTAAATACAAAATGAAATGGAAGTCATTCAAACCTGACGTAGATAACCGGGTGTTGCAGGAGATGCCACCACGCCATCCTACAAGGAGGATCAGTACCAGGCTACCAAACCCAGTCTAGGGAGCCATGAAGGGTTGCTGGGGCCAGTGGCCTAGTGCATCAGAATCCTGTTGGTTAGTATCGAGTCATCAGAAGTCCCCCCCCCCCACTTGGCCTAGTAGTGAAACTTGCTACAAATGCTGGGGGTTGGGGAGGGAGGGAGGGAGGGAGGGGGTGCAAAACAAATGCCGATTTCATGCATACACATTATGAAAAACTAGTCAGTGAGTGCAAAGCAATGCTGGTGTATTTACAGCAACGCAGGGTATGCGAAACGAACAGGCTTACCTGATACTCCTCATAAGTGGCGACGTAATGGGTGTACTGGTTACTCAACGCAGAGATCACTACTTTGCTCTCAGGATTAGCCATTTTCAAAATCTGTGAAAACCAGCAACACTGTTATTTGTGTACATTTGTCAGCATCCACTAAAATGTCATGATTTAGCCAATTTATTTAATTTAATTTATTCTAATTTAATTTAGGGTTCGATAGGTTTAGGAGAATCCTACATAAAAGCGCTAGGAAGAGATTTGCTAGTTCAGTTAACTGCACGTAGAGGGCACCAGGGGTTTGTGATTTTCGAATAACGATTAACGACAAGCCTGATTTTTCAAATGAAGCCAAATCAGGGACGTTCGACTGTTGGGTTGATTCACTCAATGCAGTGCGCTAGACCTACAGCATAGCTATTTCCGGTCGTAAAGTATACAAATGGGTAAGATTACCACAAATGCCACAGCTGGTGATGTCATTGTTTCGAAACGAACACAGAAGTGCACTTTTAAGAAGCTAGCTTGTGAGAAGCTCTCCGTCTGTTGGCATGACACAGCAAACGTTTTCTTTTCCAGTCGCATGGTCGATTGGATTTAAATAGATTAATGCACTCTAAAACTATTTGAACGTTTAGAGTGGTACTACTTACGTTTGATAATGCGTTTGTTAGTCCAGCTTTGCATAGATTCATCAGCTGTTCCTGAAAAATCAACTGCCAATGAGATGCCAATGTGTAAAAGTAGCGCATGCCACGCCGATTCGTCAGACGTACCGAGGTAAAAACAATGGCCGCTACCATGCCGATATATCTCGCGAAAATCTCGCACTGTGTCTCGAGCTACTGCTTAGCAGTGAGTGGACCAACCCTACCGAAGCTGCGTATAATCAAAGGTACCTGGGCGTAATTGATTTGATATTTATTGTCCACATTGCTCGAAGTATAAAACTTGTGTGAGTGGCAATACAAAGTAAATAAATACATTAAATAATACATACATAAGAAAATAAATAGTATATACATTTCTATCATTTATACCCTTCTACCAAATATAGTTTTAACATCTTTTTTAATTTACAGATAACTTGTGTAATTTGTTGAAGTTTTATCTAGATTATTAAAAATATTCGGAATGTAATACGCTTTATTTCTTGTTCCATATGAGTTGTTCCATTCAGGACTTTTGTATTTCATTGAGGTAGTTCTAAGTTCCCTTTTTGATTCTAGAGGATTCTTATATGTATACTACTATAGTAATTATTTGTTAATAAAGAAATAAATCACAAGGTAAAGGGTAAACGAAGCAAACAGTCTGCATTAAAGACTGGCCTTGTGAGGATACACAATACACTAGTCTGAGCGCCTGGCTAGTAAACGGAATGTCCTGGGTTCGAGTCCCAGTTGGGGCAGTTGTATTTTCTTTCTTTCTTGTACTAGTGTATTGTGTTTCCTCACAAGGCCAGTCTTTAATGCAGACTGCTTGCTTCATTTAATTATTTGTTATTATCACATAATCACGCAGGTCTTCAGTTTTTGAAATATTGTTTTTTTAATAAATTTCGTTAGTGTTTTCATTTTCATTTCCGAAAAGTACTTTTAATCACACGAATAAGCCTAATTACATTTGGCACCGTCCAGTAGAGTGCCCATACTGTATTCAGTAGTTTATAGAGGAAAATAGTTAAGATATTAAGTTTATCTGATACTGGACTTAGTTTAATTGATTAGGTGTGTTACATGAGTAGTGCAGTTGTTAATCCAACTTTATGATAAAAATATAATTTGTGGCTCCAATTCATAAATTGTATTTATCACTTAGAAGCAAATATTTTTATCGAATTTGTCCACTACACGTAGCCACAAGTGGCGTGGTGGATAATTTAATTTAAAAATTTTAATTCTTCACTTTACAAACACAATTAAATTAAACTAGCTGTATCCTCGGCGTAACATACGCCGGTCTAGTTTGTTCCTGCATGGGGGAGCGAAATATTTTAGTGCCCCCCTCCCCACATTCCCCCATTGTGTGGTCAAATTCCCCCTGTGGTTCCCCGGTACCCCTGCCCTCCTCCTCCATTCCCCCATTGTGTGGTCTGAATACCCCCATCCCTGCTCCCCCTTCCATGGAATCCCTGGTGTTAGGTCTTATTAGGGAAGTAAATATCGTTTTCAATGGAGAGCGCCACTCTAATTCTTGATACCAAGCACGATGAGCCCGCAACAACGATCATGCATGTAGTGATTGTTACTTAACCAACTTTGATGAAACTATTTAACTCCGCTCGCCCCTTTTCTTTGCTGCCGTGCCAAGAATGAACCCACTTGCCTTATTTCATTGCTACCATCTCCCCATTGTTTTGTTAATTTGAGCCGTTTTCATTGGCTGTCGTAATGATGAATTTTCTGTGTGCATCTTATCCCAACTTGAGTTTGCTCTCTGATCCCAACCTAAGCGTATTATACATAACAGATTCAGTTCGTAGACAGAATTTAATTTAATGCACGTAACGATACATACATTATACCACGAATTTATATAGCTTTGCAGGAAGGACGAGTATCTAAGTTGGTTCAGTACACTCTCGTGCTTACGGGTCACGTGACTAACTCGATCGCGGACAGTACACTGTAAATATATTTTCGCCTGGTGCGCAGACTGATAATTCTCCTTAGATCAGACTAAACACCCACACCAACCGAATCAGCCTCTTCCTGATCAGCTTGATCAGCCTCTTGACACGAAAATCAGACCTTTAAAAATACTGTTTATCATTCTTCTACTCTTGGAAAGTAACTCTTTTGTGTTCTGATCATGCATTGATAAAATAATTGGTTCTCAGGGCCACAAGCATCATCAGTTAACGGTGTTGCTCATCCCACTTTCAGCCGGTCTAGGCTTGATCTAATGTGATAGAAGAGGGTCACATGGAAAATACACGTAAAGGAACAAAAAAAAGTAGGAAAAAACGAGGATGGTTTTTCTCGTACCGCTCCGACTTGTTTCAATAGCCTTCGACCTGCCATTGTCCTGCAACACAAGAATAAAATAAGGATAAAAGGCAAAAAAAGGGCTACATTCCTATAGTACTTTTTAAACATTCTTAAATACAAATATGAATATTATAGAAAACGATTCACGAACCCTTAGGCGACGGAGAATTAGTCGATGGACACTTTGGCGAGAAAAACAACAATTTTCCAAAAGGTTAGACAATTGGGCGACAAATATCGGACGCTTAGCGCCAGTGCACACGTGCGTTTTTGGACGCGCGGCCAATCAATGCATACGTGCGATTTATTAACGCGCGTTGACGCGGCGGTGCCGCTTCCGTGACGTATGTGCGCATTCGGTTCCCTAACCTCGTGTACAAAAAATTATAGTTTGAAACCAATGATACGATATTGCTTTTTTCGCCTACCTCGTGAACAAAAAATATATTTTAAAACCAATGCGACGAATTTTGGTACATTGATGCACTAATTTAAGACGTACATGTTATACATCCTTTGCAGACTAACTAAAAAATTCGGATAAGCTCTTTAATTACTTCCCAATGAGTCTTCAATCATTTCTGCAGCAACATTTCATATTTCATGATAGTTCTTTACTTCCCAATAAACAATTCCATGTCTATTTCTTCGAAATTGGACGCCATTTTCGGTAACGCTTTTGCGATAAACGGCGGACGTGTGCACCGCTCAAGTCACCCAAGGTACTCAGAGACGCAATTACGTATTTTTTAACCCTGCGGTACCGCTGCGTTGACGGGGGACATTGCGGTGCAAAACGACCGCACGAGCGGCGGGCGATAACGCAACGTCGACGCTGGTACGTGTGCAGCCCAACAGATGTCACGTAAACCAAACCGTAAATGTGGTACCGCAGCGTCGACCGCAAATGCGGTACCGCACGTGTGCACCGGCGCTTAGGTTCCATTACGTGTGTTTTTTAGCAGATGCTTGGCACTGGACATTGAGTGATAGGCACAAAGAATGGTACTGATACATTAAAATCAAATTTTCTGGTTTTTAGTGTACTTAAAAAATTTTTTCCCCAGTTTTTCATCCTATTTCGCTCAAGTGTCCACTATAGTCGCGCCTAACTATCCGGACAATCAACACATAATTGACCTAGTGGGTTGAAATGACAAACAGTAACTCACAATACAAGAAGGTAGGATCGACTGTAACTGTAGGAATATCGCCTTCCCCGACTCGAGCAAACAGTAAGTGCTAAGTGGTCCTGTTCCTTCACATTTCATGCAAATAAGTGTTATTTATTCTATTCGTTATCCCCACAGCATTTTTGACCATGACGGTTATAAAAGTACAAAAGGGAGTTCGAAGCTTTGTTTTAATGGGTACATTAAATAAAAAAAGAGTGCGTGTCAATGGTCAGGTGTCGTTGCGTATTGACGTATCAAAAGTGCACAACAGCCCTTAAGACTGCTTATATGCACTGTGGTTTATGTTACCACAGTGCCCTAGGTCATGCATAGCACACCATACTGACGTCATTCACGAATGCTTCGTCGATGAGTAAACGCCCCTCTCTCATATGCTTTCATTTTGCTTGATCAGCTGACGAAAGCAAAATGTATATAAACGGTTTCCGCCTTAATAAATATGTGTCTTTCCCCTGCTACTCATGTTTATCTGTTCTAGTGATAAGTAGGCTACACTCGGCCACAAAGGCCTATTTATTACATGCACCAAATCCGTGCGTGGCCAAAGAGCATAATTACGGTGCTAATTATTCTGCGATAATGTGTGCAAAATCAGTGAATATGAAAACTGCGGGGAAGGATAAAAAACAATCGGAAAAGAAAAAAATCGAGGAGAAAGTCGTTTCCTGGTTTGGACCACCATGGGGGTGCTAACAGTGCCTTCCCCAGACCCCTTAGGAAAAAAAAAACAATTACTCTGCACAGTTTGGACTGCCTAGGTGTGATTGGCTAAACTAGCAATTCTCTCCGTAACGTTTTTATGTATGGCTTTTTCTCTGTAAAACCTGTCCAGCCCTCGAACTTAAAACCAGTCCAACCCTCGAAATCTACATAATAATTCTGGAAGCCGGCTAAAAGGAAGGCTAAAGGGAAAGCTAAAAGGAAAACCGGAAGGACAACAATCACTTCTCATTGTTTCCGTGCACGTGTAATGTCTTTGCTACGGTGCCTAACAATTCCTGGGGCACGTGCTAAGGATTGAAAACTATCGTCCAAACCGTTGATTGTTGATGGGTAAAATGAAATTGGCAGCTGGAAACGATGGTATGGCTTATTTAATTCGTAGTTGAAGGCGTTCACACCTCAGCTCCGGGCAAACGGGACACGACGCATGACGGGGCATGACGTCTGATGCAAAATAGAATTTAGTCCGCCATGAATGTGTACCCACTGGGGCCACACCACACGAATGCGTAATATGTGATAAAAAGTTAACGTTGGGCGGGCGAAAATGGGAGTTGGGAGTGGGGAAAGGGGAGTACGGAGTGGGAATGGGGAATTAGCGTTTCTAAGCCAGTGTCCAAGGTTGGCGGGACAGGGGAGGGGAGCCGGGAAGACGGTCTGTGAATTTAATTTATGACTGGCCCCGTGCGTAGCACGGGCTTCCTCTAGTGATATATAAATGCTGTGATTAACTGATTTCGATGGCACCTATTGAACACAGAATTGTTTAAAAAGCTCTATTTACGTGTTACTAGTTGTCGAGTGCTGGTCTGTCTAGCTACTCTTTCGTTACCGTGGTAACCATGAAACGATGAAACTTTTCACTGATGTCACATACGACGTAATGGTCAAACTAGCAATTCTGACGCAGACTTGTTTTTAATTCTAGTTGTAAAATAATATAAACTCAGTCGTTTTTGTGTTTAGGTAAACAATCGACTCGAGTATAAAAGCAAGACGGAGGGACTAAGGCAACAATTTTATCGAGTAATATCACATGTGGTCATATTGTTAAGTGTACAAGCGATCTCATTGGTTGATGATTGCCATTTTCTGAACGTTAATTGGACAATTGCCATTTTTAAGATTGCGGAATGGAATTCTCGAAGAAGCAATCATCTACTGTAAATTATAACGATAAAATTGGGTACGTCTACCGACGCCAGAGTGAAAACTACAAAGGATGACCACATAGCGAACCACAGATGGCTTTACAGTATAAAATCAGGGCAAATATTTTTGCAGAAAGAATAAATACTTACGTGAACTCTCCAGGAACTGGGAGTATGGAAAACTGGCCTATTTGCAATATCTGGGTGCTAACAATTCTAGTGCTCCAATCGTTAGGTAAAAATAGCTAAACAAAACAAAGAACAAATAATTAAAAAATAGGCTATACAAATTTAAAGGATAATTCAATTCACACTTGTGCCAGAACGTACTCTAGAGCGGTTGTTTTTTAAGTTCTGTGTGTAGCCTACACAGGAGGACAACGCAACTGGATCTCGCATACTCTTTGCTAGGAGACCACTGTGTTGTGCTGGGCTCGCTTTGCCAGGGAACCCAAAAGAAACTGGTGAAAATGTATTGTTTATTTTTTTTTCTGACTTCAACGAACTACTCTAAACTTATTAAACAACCTAACAAGGTTATATTAAAAGTGGTGACGTGTTTTTTCAAGAAAAGAATATAGGTATTGTTCCTTATGTAGGGGGGTCATCCTGTGTTAAGTTAAAGTTGAAGTGGTAACGTCATATTAATCAAATGTGTTATAAGCATGTACAAATTTTCGCATTCAATGCATTCCTGAAGGCTTCTGGAATTACTGTAAGTGGACATATTATTGTTTTATTTAAAAAATTCGGCCCACGTTTTTTTTTGGACCACAGCACCTTTGCTTGAGTACAAAAAGTACCGAGTTACAGATTATACAAAAGGACAAAGGGAAACGAATTATGACACAACAAAAACTACAAGCAATCACCATACAGTACTGCATGCCACGTACTGAAGGTGTACTCCTTGCACAGTGGAAATCTGGTCACTGCCTACACCAGAAGGTTAGGAGAAGCCAACACCCGAACACGAGTTCTCCAAACAGCTTTGCTTCTATTAGCTCCAAAGGATGGGAGGTTATTCTCAACCATTACCCTACTTGCACTGTACCATGGTGGCCGACCATGTAGCCGTCTAGCAGCATTGTTGTATGCAACTCTGAGTTTGTTCACAGAGGCCTTGTTATAGTCCATCCATAAGCCACTTGTGTAGAGGTTTGTGCAATGTGCCTTGAAAAGACGGTTTTTTACGAACCTATAATTATGCTAAAGTGGAAGGATGAGGTTACGAAATGTGTATTGTGGACACCACATCGTGCTGCCTGTGGTCTGCACTCCTTGAAAATCTTGAATTGTATGGCCGTAGTTGCAAACGGACTGGTTGCACAGCAAACCAATATGGTTTTCAAAATCAGCATGTCGTTCTTCAGCTACAACTACTAATCATTTTGATTTATTCAACAGAATAAATGATAGACAAAATCGTTAAGTGCGCCGTAAAAAAAGGGTTGTATGAGTGACGTTTCACTGGTTAAAATGTTCACAGATAAAAATTGATGATTTTTAATTTAAATAATCAAATGTACAATTGGGAAAATTGCGTCTCTTTAAGTGCTCTTTACGAAATAAAATATTCAGTCATATATTTTGCGTACAAAAGCAATATTATATGACTGGAACATTTTATTCAGTTGTTATTGTTTTTATTTTTATTTGTTTAGTTTCCTTAAAAAATCTAGCAAAGCCTTTCGCAAGTTTGGCATTTTTAAAGTGTTCGTTTGGCAGGTGCAAATTGGTTATCTTTGCTACTTTTTTATTTCCTCACCCCCGCTGCAACTTCTCTTTGAGATTAACCAAACGTTTAAGTTAAATTAAGTTATTTATTAGAGCTTTCAAATGAGGACATTTTTAAAGCTGTGACAAGTCTGGACATAAGGTTGTTTAATTTTTCACTTTTATAAATCTCTGATGGAAGCATAGCTGCTGTTTTAAAGGTACTATTTTGTAGATGTCTAAGTGCTGGAAGTATTTTGTCATGTGCGAGTGCGACTTTAAGTTAACGGTAAACAAATCTAACTGTGACACTCGCAAGTATCTTTGGACAAAACGAGTTGTACCACGGAATGCCCTTCTTGATGAGGTGGTCTAATCTACCTACTTTTAAGCGTAGACTTAAAAAGGGTTTTCATGCACTTTTGTATTTCCGTTCGTTGCTTAATTCCGTTCGTTGCTTAATTGCTTAAGTCATTGTGTTTATATGGTTTTAAAAGGTTTTTAGTGCATTTTTTAATTGTTAGTTTACTTCTTTACTTCTTACTGTGTTTTATTATTACGCAAACGTGATTGACTCATTACTTTCTAACTGTTCAATATTTTTATTTATTTTTTAATTCTCATTTTACCCAAATTGCCCTGCAATGTAATTTTGCATTTTACTGTTTCCCTTTAAAATTTTAAAGTTTGGTTGGGTGTCGGCGGATCGCAATGGGCCCATCCCATCTCTAGTTGTATATGCGACACAGTTCATTACGACTGTCTCGCAGGGACTTGGGTGAGTTGTCAGCGCAAATACGGTGATTTATTCTTGTTAACAGGATTTTTTAAACGCTTAGAAAAATAAGCACTAAAATCCCATAGAGCATGAATAGTACAATAAAAAGAATTTAAGATTAACCAATTCAAGTACCCTTTCTTACCACAATATGACGTTGTCGTGTTTTTTTTTTTTTGTACTGAACACTTTACGTGTTTACGTGTTTTTAATGTAAACTTCACTACGCTTTTTCGCTTTGTTTTCTCGGCTTTTCGTCTGTGGGAAATCGCCATGTTGGGGACGTAATGGTAATTTGGTTGGTCGTCGGATTGTGCTTGAAAGTACTGCTTTCGTACGATTTTATGTGCCTATTTCCGTAAAGTGTGTGCGAGACTTGCTAGGCAGGTGCTGGTTTGCGTCCTGGGAGTTATGGACTTGTTGCTGTGCACCGTTTTTTGTATTACCTTTTCCTGTAAACAATGTTCTTCATCACGTGTTTTCGGTATACTGTTGCTAATCCATGTATTCTTTTTGTTCTCTCTGCTTTGATTTTCCGACCAAAACGGTCATGATTTTCTGGGTCCCTGCAAATTTGGACCTGTTCTTGTCCTTGTCCGGATCGTTGGGCTGACGCCATATTGAATTTGGAATACGATGTTTTTGTCTTGACCTAAGAGTTGGCAACCGTAAGGAATTCCAGATGATGTTGAGCGAGGAGAATCTAATGTAAGTTAAAACTTTTCTATTAATGTATTGGGCCAAACGATGCTTTTGAGTAATTTTGAGAAGTATGAATTTTTCTCTCGTACCGTAACCGATACTAAAACTGTGCAGTGTTGAAGATCTTTTATGACCAAGCAGAAGCGTATTAATCCATGTTGTGGGCCCGATGCAGACCTTTGAAGATTGGG
>JAHWFP010205570.1:1814-12773 GCA_023313725.1 Lithobius niger | reverse complement strand
TGATCGGCAGTTTCACTGATCGAATCCCCTGGTTTACCTCGCTCCCCTTACCGAACTTCTTTCAGTGGCTATACGTTCTACTTTGGCTTATTAGGGACATTATCACGACCTCTGAGATGATCGGAGGTTCCCTGAATCGTATCCACAGTTTACCTCTCCACATAATAGACTCATTTCTTCTTCAAAACTGCCTATACGACGCGCCATGGCTGTTTGCTGTGACGTGCACATCACGTGACTGGGCTAGTCCAATCAGACGGCCAAACAGCCGCTGTTCTCGTTCGTCATTGGCTAACTCATGGTGACGTCACGGCAAACAGCCATTGCGCATGGTATAGAAATGTTTAAAAAAATTAGCCTATTTTATCGACACAAGCAGTTTTTTTCTTCAGATAGATAATTCCCATGCATCCTAGATACATTTTAAAAATATGGCAGTTAGAAAATGTTGCGTTGTAATTCCAGGACTATATTATGCAAATTCCTCTTCGAATTCAATTCGCGCTCATAGTTGGTAAGAACTATAATTGCCGCTCCCTTGCAAGCCCATACAAGCAACCATCCGTTGAGACACCGCTGTAGTACCAAGACTCAAGCCTTTGAGCGCGTGGATGTGGTGGTTATGCGGTGAGGAGGCACGCAACTTTAAAGTGGCACTATCACCGACTGAAATGCGAACGAAAATACCGTGGCGGCATCTAGCGGCAATGATATTGTTAATCTTTAAAGCTTGCTCCCAGATGCACGAGGACGAATCAAATTTTCACTCAATGATTACGGAGGTCGTGGCTTGTTTGTTTCGTTAAAACAAATGCCGTTATTGCATTCCTTTGCTTGGTGCAAGCAAGTGCTAGATGGTACTACATAGCGCTAGATGTTGTCAGATTTCGTCTGTTCATCAATCGGTGATAGAACCACTTTAAGCATATGTACGCGCTCTGTTCAGCTGTTCCACCTGCTTCATTTATAAACAGCAGTTGCAGGTTAAATAAGTAGGTTGAGTAGGCCTACATTATTAACGATTCCGCACGCGATTATATGGTTTACGTAACCTTTGACCTTCAGTTGATGAAATCCACTTACATTTACGCGCAAGAGACACGGTTCATTATAACCCTAAGTATTGGTAACCATTTTGGGCAAAAACCATTCTCTATCTCGTTGCTTTTCTCGTGTGCGACGAGAGTTGAATTTTACTTGGTTTCCGCTGTTTGATTCGAGTGGCTCGTTAGCATGAACGAACCTGATTGGTGGGATTGTGCTGAGGATGCATCGAGTGACGGTGACGTCATCCAATCCACTTAAAGTTTTCTCAGATCTAACGCCGTTCTTTCCTTTCCGACATTTGGTTTCTTGTCCAAATAACATTTCGAGAGGAGAGAAGGAAGAAGGTGGGGGAGGGGGCAGGGGGGGAGCAGAGGAAGCAATCGGTTGGCGATGATTGAAATTGATCCGTTCTTTAAATCGATCAATATCAAAGTCGATTCACCAGTTCCCTTATTTTCGAAGATTAATTGTTCACTTCTATTTCCATCTCAATTCAATGCCGCAAGAAATTTATATTTTCTCTTGGAAATAAGGTAGGACGTTAATAGAAAATGGGGAAAAATAATTGGGAGCAAGAAATTAAACGATTTAGACGAATGAATGAATGGATGGGAAAAAGAACTTTGAAAGTGGTTTTCTTAAAAAGTTGGAAATAATGGGATTCTCTTTTGTTGTAGATTCTTAAAACTCTCATGATTAGTGCAAGCAGGAGAGGCATAAAGGATGGCCCGTAGCACTCGACGGAGTATCCATGATAATATCACTGCATGTTCCATCTCTCGTTCTGAACTACGGTATAGCCCTGGAGGCTCTTATCATTTTATTCGTATTTTATACTTCACATATACATCTTAGAACGCCATAGTTATATCTACGGACTTCACACTTCACACATACGACACTGAACTTCGTAGTTATACTGTGAACTTCATACTACACACATACAACAGTGAAGTTCATAGTTATATCTTTGAGCTTCGTACTTTACACATAGAACTTTGAATTTCATACTTACATCTATGAAGTTCATAGTTATATCTAGGAACTTCATAATTCATAGTTGTATGTGTGAAGTACGAAGTTCATACCTGTATGTGTGAAGTTCACAGTTGGATGTGATAAGTATAAATGGAGTGCGCCTCCAGGGCCACCGTACGGAACCGCCACCCGCGCGACCAAATGGAACGACTGGTAGTAACTATTTCTAGGATCAAGGTCGAATGGAACGATAGTATATAGGAAGGTTGGTCCTTCCCAAGCTCATTAAGTCGCTTTCCCGCCAATATTTCGTGTGACGTCACTGGGTCCGATCTGGTTTGGCTTGTGTGCATGTGCGTAAGCTGTTGAGCTGCATTGCGACGTCAGTGGAGTGAGCAAAATCAACAGCCAATGGAAAAGCAATATGTAAAAGCTCGGAAGAGACCCCCCCCCCCTTGTCTGGGATAACCCACGTTACAAATCTTCTGTAAGGCAAGGCCAACTGGGATAGAAATCGTGTGCGCCACCTTCTAGCTCAATGCCAGTTCGCGCATGCCGGCAAGTTGACACCTTTTAGCATTGCGTTGAAAAATAATATTCTGGCGATATTGGGTCAAACGGGCCAGGAGACTGAGAACTAAGCCCACAGCTTTGCTCCAAGATGACCTTGTTGCAAGCAATGGGGTAGAAGCGATAGTTACAATCAGGGAGCTTGGATTATACGTAGCTTTGATAGGGTGGCCCCACTCGGTGAACGCGTCTGAGCTATAGCACAGCTATTTCTCGTGGTAAAGTATACACGAGCGAGATTCAGTTAGTGACGTTTTTGCTCCCAAACCAATCCTCGAAGCAGACGACGCTTGGTTTTTCGAAACCAACAAAAAGGTTTGTTTTAACTAGCCAGCAGTTTTTATCGAAATTAATGAATAATTATGAAATATCTGATCACTCAATCTTTGCTGAACGTTAAATTACACATTATTAAAATAAACGAAAAATTCTTACCAGATCACCCGAGACGAGAGTAGCTGACGTAGTTGCGTTGAAACCAAAACAATGGCATGCGTTTACGATGGTCGCTTGTGACGGTGCTCACCTTCTGATAACAAACGTTGCGATTTTCAGTTGCATTGTCGATTGTGCTGGTAGGTTATTGCACTTTAAAACAATTTAAGCAACTGGAGCGGTCCGGCTTACGTTTGATGATGCGTACTCGTTCGTTTGTTAGTCCAATTTTGTGTCTATTCATCGGAAAAATCAAAAGCCAATGAGATGCAAGAATCGGTAAAATGGCTCGAAAAATGGGAGCAGAAACGTCAGACGCGTTTGAAGTATGCGAAGCAGCTCCCAAAATCTCGCACAGTTTCTCGCGGTACAGCGTAATAGTAAGTGGGTCCACCCTATCAAAGCTACATGTAATCCAAGCTCCCTTGTTACAGTATGGACTCGCCCACATCTTAGCTCCCGTTGATGCTGCAAAAAAAAAACATGTAAATCCCTCCCAGACTTGACGGGCAAAACGACAGCAAAACATGTTTATTTTATGCCGCTTGATGGAACTGTACGAGTTATGACAATACGCGACGTTTTTCTATTTTCACACGCATACTACATGATGTTTATACTGACAAAGTGTGCCAAATTTTGAGTTGCACCGTCAGCAGTCGCCTCAAATTTTTCCTTTCGGCAGTGACGCACTCAGGAAATTTGTTTGGTGGGGGGGGGGGGGGGGGGGGGGGGGGGGGGGGGAGGTTACAAAAAATTGGAATTCAGAATGGGTTAATTCAGCTAAGGGGGTAAGAGAAGGAACCCAGTAAGACAACTTTATTGTGGCACTATCACCACGGAACCACATAAACTTTTAGAAGAGCAACGCAAACTCTGTGCACTCGTGTGCACACTGTCAACATTGACTGAAACATTGGTCGAAAGAACTATTTAGATATATATGTTGGCAGAACGTTTTTTTTTTATTTCAGGTATCATAGCTTAACTTCACAAATGCTGGATGTTTTTAACAGGGAATTTGATAGACTAAACCATGAGCAATGGCTGTTTGCCGTGACGTCACCATGAGTTAGCCAATGACGAACGAGAACAACGGCTGTTTGGCCGTCTGATTGGACTAGCCAAGTCACGTGATATGCACATCACAGTAAACGGCCATGGCGCGTAGTATAGTAGTATATAATTCAAAAGGTGAAGATGGAGATCAGTATCACTGGGATTGCCTCAGGTACTCAAATCGGTGGCCTTACTACTTTTAAAGGAAGGGGGGGGGACAACAAAAATACTACATTCATGAAGTAATTACATAACAGTACTTACAGTAATTACAGTATTATATTACAGTAATTACTACTACTCGAACATTGATTACTTGATTGATTGATTTTTTCGAACATAAGCACGCGTTTAACAGTGGGAATATAAAAATTACAACCAAAAACGTCAGGTGTGCCGTAAAAAGGGGTTATATGATTGAATTTTCACTTGTTAAAATGTACACGGATAAAAATTTATGTTTTTTAATTGAAATAATCAAATGTAAAAATTGAGAAAATTGAAATAAATGCTGTCTGTTGTGCTTTACGAATTAAAATATTCAGTCATGTATTGTGCACACAAAAACAGTATTTTGCGCAAAATACGATTATTTTAAATCGTATAAAGCACAACAGCAAGCACTTAAACAGGTGCAATTTTCTGAATAGTACTTGATTAATTAAATTATTCATTTTAACCATTAACGTGAAACTTCAATTATATAAGGCCGCTAACAATTAAGTGGTTCTCGAGACTGGTACAAAAAAAAATATTAACGCGAGCTGGCGGTGTTTTTTTTTTTTTTTTTTCATTATTCGTGATTTTTCAGATGCGCGCGATGGCTTGCTTTTTTTTACCAAACAAAACAAAATCAGTAGCATACATTTTGCTGTGGAGTACGTATGAAAGTTGTGATATCCACCCAAAACCAAAACTGGGAGAAAAGCCCGCCAAGTTTCCGAAAACGGTCGGCCTTTGAAGGTAGTGATATCATTCCACCAGGGAAAGGCCGCCAAGGTTAATCCTATTAGCCAAGTTAATTGCACCGAATAATGCTTTGGACGTTAAATGAAAACTTGAAGATTGCTACCGCTAGTAGCAATCTTCCAGTTTTCATTTAACTTTCGAACTATTAGTATGTGCGATTAACTTGGCTAATAGGATTAACCTTGGCGGCCTTTCCCTGGTGGAATGATATCACTACCTTCAAAGACCGACCGTTTTTGGAAACTTGTCGGGTTTTTCTACCAGTTTTGGTTTTGGGTAGATATAGTTTGCTGTGGAGTACGTATCTTATGTATTAATGCCAGGTTCAGGTTCAGCGTATACAAATGTTGTACATTTCATAAAAGTCATTCTTTAGATTAGATACGATTTTTTAGTTGTGACATGCCTCTGAACGTTTCTAAGATTTGTTTCGAGGCGATCTTGTGAATGGAGCAAAGAACTGATGCTGATCATCGGCTCCAGAATGTTTGGCGAAAGTGCTGATGCTTGATTCGGAGGGTTTTTTTTTTAGACAATGTCATAAAAAAACGTTTATGCGCTAAGAAAAATCCCATGCGTGCGCTCCCGAGAACCACTTTATTAACTTTTAGCGGCATTACCATTCTTTTGACACTTGACGTTTTGGTTTGTAATCCGTGTACGTTTTTTATAGCATGCAGTAATACCGACTAAAAATTGGAAAAATTGGAATTAATGTAACTTTAAATTTGTTGGAGTGACGACCTTACCACCTCCTCCTCCGCTTTCTCCTTCACCGCGCTCGAATTTGAATTTATTGTCCAGAGCCCTGACCATGAGTCGTACGCCCTAATAGGACAGTGACTCGACGTAGAATTATTGTATATAACTCTATGGTGGAGCCAGTTACTGGGTTAGCTGCAAGGTGCACTGGTGGGGGAAAAGAAGAGCGTCTTACTGAAGCCAATGCTATTAGACTGGATTTCTTAGGCCTAAAACGCGCGATTTTTGTCGATTTGTTGACAGTTGCTGACATTTTTAAGCAAGTGGAATCTTTATTTTCCAGTTACAACCTAAGCCGGCAGCATAAGGGATTGGAGAAAACAACGGTTTTTTAAGCCTACGAAATCCACTCTCAAAGCACTGGCTTGACTAGAAGTGCCGTTGTTTAACCCATTTCAATCTAGTGCCCCTTGCAGGTAATCTCTCTTGTAGCCATAATATGACGTCACTTGACGCTGCTCTATACAATACCGCACTCTTGTAACAATGGAACAATGTAGATCGCAACAATAGTTTTCGGAATTGGGTACTGGGATCACTGATCTCAGCATGCTGTGGTGGGAGCAGTGATCTCCGCCCCCTTTTTTTTTTTTTTTTTTTTACTTTTGTCAAAAATATGGCATAAACCCTAGCAACACGAATCTCCTTTAGTAATATTTTATTAATTATGATTAAACTGCAGATTAAATATGATTAATACGTCGGCATAAATACCACCTCAGATTGAATACGATTCTTTGAATATCCAACAACCCCCCCCCCCCAGAAAAAGAAGCAGAATACGATACTTTCGTAATTCAAGAATTAAAATTCATGGCTGCTGTACAACCTTGTTGAAAATTTAACTTCGTTCCTTGGAAAGTTTGCTTTAGTTGTTCATTGAGTTTCGCTGCATTCATCTTCAAGGAACTCTTCCATTCAGTGAACAAACGAAAAACCCATTCGGTTTTCCGAACACCACCCGTAGGCCTATTTTCTTTCTGTCCATGCAAAACTTCATCATTCATTCAAACAATACGATCGCCAGTTTTCTTATTTATTTTTTATTTTTTCACTTTGTTGTGATAACTTACGTTACTGCTTTCTTCTTCGCTGGCAAATCGAACAACTCCTCGAAAGACAGTTTAAACACCATCATTGCTACGCTGCGTCAACAATCACTATCACTCGTGCAAATGCAACAATCTGTCAATGTGTGTTAACAAAGACTGCTCGCGCGCAGAAGGCGAAAGCTGTTGAGAAATAGGTTTTTCCTCCCCTTCCCTCATGCTGAGTTCAACAATACCTCGGGCACTACGGTGGCCGTTATTGTTAGATCTTAGCTCTCGGTAAGCGGACAAGAACCTAATGCAGGGTGGTCCACAAAAAAAAAACTGACGACACTAAATTTTGTTCTGTTGGGGCTCAAAAACTGGCCGTCTAAACATCATGAAACTCTGTGTCAGGGTAGCCCTCGCCCCCGCGCACATTTTAAGCCCAACCACAAGTCCGTGAAGTCCAAATTTTGTTGTTAGCACCGTCCAAAACCATAAAGGGACTTTCAAAACTACCTGTTCTATTAATCAATCCGACCCTTTACTGTTCTGGAGGGTGCTAACAAAAAAGTTTGGACTTAAAAAATTTTGGGTTGTCAGTTTTTTTTGTGGATCACCCTGTACGTCAACTGCGAAAATTGATATCTTGGACAAGGTCGAATCCGAGAAAGTGATAAGAGAGGGGTTACAGGAAACTATTTTGATTCTGTGCGAAAATGGTGATATATCAAAATGGATTTTTTACCCTGACGTTGAAAGCTTATCTGCCCAACTGTTGGTCTACTGTGCAGTGAAAGCTAAGAAGACTTTAGCAACGACTTTGTTCGTCCGTCCATCCATCGCCTTTTTCAAAAGTAGTCAAGTGAACTTTGAAAAACACCGGCAAATTAAAAATTGTTGCTTCTTTATAGCTAAAAGGCTTTTTCGATGTAACTCATTGGAATAATAACATTCGATCGTCGCGTTTACGATGTGTGTGTTTAATACGCCTGCGTCTAAAGTAGTTTAGAGATTCCTCGTTGCCACGACAACGCGAAGTCTCGACACCGTGCTGCATGACTGTATAGGCCTACTCTCAAACCCAATTCTCTGTTAACTGTTTACGAAATTGAAACAGCAGGAAAAGATTAAGCCGAAAGGCTAAAAATTAGGCCTAAAATCGAAAACTAGGCTTAAAAGCTAACACATTTTAAAGCTGCAATTGTGATGGTTACGACCATTAGATAATATATAATAGAGATTGCTGTTGCAGTGCGTGATAGAGGTGCACGCCTCAACAGTGGCAGAAGAGTACAGAAGACTATTGCGACCAGGTAGTCGCTGTCCCCCATTTGTTTACTATGAAAATCAGTCCTGTTGTGTACAGTGCACTTTTTAATAAATTAATAATAAATAATAATAAATAATAAATAATAAATTTTTAATAAATTAATTCGGAGGTAATTCGAATCTTAAAAATTTTATTTTTTAAGCAGTTGGGTAGAGAAAGAAACAAACATTGGATCGTAGAAATACAATGTCAGTACACAAATCGCAGGAAATAATAATTATCAGCAAAATATACAAAACCAAGTAACAGATAAGTCGTACGCTGCGAACTGTGGTAACAAATAAATCGACATAAATCGCTGCAAATAATATTAAGGAAAATTGGAAATTAGCCAACAGCGAAAATTATACACTAGAAATAACGTAGTTCAGTAAGCCACCTTTATGCACTTACGTTTCGTCGGAGTGGCATGACCCGGATTCGAACTGGCTACGCGGTTCGCCCCTAGATCACCTGCATAGCGCCTTAATCGCTATGGCCACGTACTCCACTGGCATTAACTGTGGTAAGAAATGAGGACTTGAGCACAAGCGGCATTCGACTGCTCCAGCTTTAATAAAATTATTTTCTATAAAAATGTCTATTGTCCAGACGAAATAATTAGCTTACAAACTGTGTATAACGCGGCAGGAGGTGCGTTAATGCCCTTGAGGCTAGACTTGGCTTTGTAGTTTGTGGTAGTGGGCTTATATTTTAATTAGCAAGTTACAAAATTTAAAACACAAATTAATTCAGTTTGTAAAGTTTAATGCCTGAAAGGTTGAATACCTTAAGTTTTCGGTCAATAATGCAATACATGAGTGCGGTTGCGCAGATGACTTCCTCTGAAACCGCGACGCTCGACGGGCAGCCTAACCTTTTAGTCGCAGGGGCAGCGAAAGGGAAAGGTTGACAGCAAGAATTGCCTAGTTTCAAGTGAAAAGTGCCGAAGTTAAGGATTAAAGCAAATGTTTAAAAGTAGAAGGTCAATTCGATATTTGTTAAAAAATGTATACTCTTACAAAGACCCGGTGTCTTAAAAACTTCTAGTATAACGACTCAGTCAGCCAACTCATCTCTTGCTCAGGAGGCGTCGTAGGCGTGCATGTAAGCAAGAATTTATAGGGATGGGGAGGAGATTTTGTAACTCTAAAAAGCCCCTATTAAAAGGTAATCATTCCTATTAGTTCCATCCGAGTTTTCAGACGGCGCCACGCGTTCCATCTGGTAATATTGGCTCATTTTTCAGCCCAAATCCAAAGTAAACTAAATTACAACTAAGCTAAACTAAATGATAATTAAATACAAGCTAGTTTCGCTTAGTTTAGTTTACTTTTTAGACTGAAAACTTGAGTAGAAATTCCCACATAAAACTCATGGCGCCCTCTATAAACTTGGATAGAACTAATAGGAATGAATCTAAGACGTTTCAGTATAGAGGTCTCAGTCACAAATTCTCCTACCCAACCCTATAAATTCTTGACGCAAGTTAAGATAATCCTGGATCACACGGGTATTCAAACGTGTCACTATTTCTACTTCCATTACTTCCAGACGTCACAGGATTCGAGCTCTTAAAGCTACTTGTTTTATTTAAGTTTGCCTAAACGTTTGTTTGTTGTCATTATTTTCGCCAATAATTCTGCGAGCGCCTAACCCCCTCCCCTCCACACGTTTGAATCATGCCATTCAGTGATTCAAGAAGCAAGCAACTCGATAATATAGCCTGCATTTTAAAGGGGTTTTGGCCTAGTTTTAAGGATGCACGTAAAAAAGAATATTTTTTTCGATAACAATTCTTGAACCAGTTGCAGGGTGTTGTTTTAAGTGAGTCCGTCGTCATTGTAATGATTTTTCAATCATTTCATTTGTCGTCGGAGATAATGGAAGAAGTAAAGTTGAAACTCCATATCGAACGAAGTTTGGCTCTTCCATTTTTACCCCATATACAGGAAGTTATTCTCGAAGAAGCAGAGTTTCCTGCGACGTTTGGCAGACGAGTTACAAGTGACGACGTGGAAGAACCAAGGGCTAAACCAGAAAATATTCTTAAGACAATGGCACGGTTGGAATGGGGTGTGCTGACGTCCACGCTTGCTATTTTCAGTCGCCTTTTTCTTCGCCCACGCCCATTTTCCTTAAATCATAGTCAATGGGTGATGGACCGCAGGGTGGGTGACGTTTTCTCTCTTGTGTACGAGACAAAACCGGGCGGATCGTTATTTTCTGCTTGAAATCTCTCCGAATGGTCGGCACGTCCGAATTGCGGAGTCGTGATGTAACTAGCCGGTGACCGATTTACTGGTTTACTCCGTCGTCGCCAAAGCTTCGAGCAGTAATTC
The DNA here is from genome assembly GCA_023313725.1 of Lithobius niger. NCBI lineage: Eukaryota > Metazoa > Arthropoda > Chilopoda > Lithobiomorpha > Lithobiidae > Lithobius > Lithobius niger. Next base: position 2,268 of record JAHWFP010205570.1, on the reverse strand, counting down.
ATTCGAAGCCGCATGTTGGCTTTTATTTTTTTGTTTTCTCTTATTGTTATCTTTTGGTCGTTTGCTACAATTGACCGTCGCAGAAAAGGTCACAACGGCCAGAATCCAATAATGGCAATCCTCGGAAACGAGCGGTCCAACCTCTTCGGCCCGTTCTTTTGCTACAGAAGATGTTGTAAAATGCCGTTTTAGGTCGATACCGCAAACGGACAAGACTTATTTTGACAATTTCGTATAAAATGCGGCCAACGTATTTATCTTTATTAATATAACGGGTCTCGAGTTGATCTCAATGGAAGAAGGTGCCCAAGAATGGGAATTTGTTAAGGAATGTGAGACAGAAAGGGCAAAGAAAGTTGTTTAATTTTGAGGGCAATGAAAAGATGAACGTGGGTTGCGGGGGGGGGGGGGGGGGGGGGGCTAACGTATCCCCCCCTATTAATATAACGGGTCT
>JAHWFP010205568.1:0-22043 GCA_023313725.1 Lithobius niger | reverse complement strand
ATTCCTCTCCGCACTGCGTGCAAATCCAAGTGAAATCTGCAAGTCGTTGCATATCAGTGCAAATCAACACGAAATCTGAAAATCTGCTTGAAATCTGCCAATCTAAGTGAAATCTTCAAATCCAAGTGAAACCTGCAAATCGTTGCAAATCTAGAAATCTCTATAAATCATGCAAATCAGTGCAAATCATTACAAAATCTGCAAATCTACTTGCAAACCCAGTAAAATCTGCAAATTCACACAAATCGCTGCAAATCAGCAAATCTAAATGAAATCGGCAAATCTGTAAATCTCATGAAATGCGCAAATCTGAGCGAAATCTTGATAATCCGAACAAATCTTGCAATCTACACAAATCTTGCAAATCCGTGCAAATCTACGCAAACCACTGCAAATTTCTGCGAATAATTGCAAAATTGCAAATCCAATGCAAATCTAATGTAGTGGTTTCGTGTTTGCCAATTTCTTTAACTATTTCTGGGTTCGTTAGACCCCTCGGTCATCCGCCACCTTGTTCCCAAAGACCCCCTTGCACCCTCCCGGATGGAGACGACCTGTCCACACTGCAATGCCCCAAACAACTTGCGACCAATTTAAAGGGCGAGTGGGTCACGTCGAGGGACCGAAACACGCGCCGAAGGAAGAAAATGCCCGAACGCGGAGTTAGAGAAGATCTGGATGCTTGGCAACTGCAGGTCCATGCCCACGTTAGGGCACCGGAAATAGCCACCAGCTCCCCCAAGAAGGCGGAGTGGGAGCTGCTAAATAAGGCGAGTTCGGAGGAATTCTCGACAAAGACTGCAACATACATAAACCTATATCTTGAACACAAAAACGAAATCATTTGATTTTTAACGCAAGGGTTAACTGAACCAAAGTCAAAATAGCAATGGAACATGAATACGCTTTCCGGCAAAGGTTTCAGATACCACGGTGTTGATAAAGTGTTTAGGTCCACGTGAAGCCTTACTGCTGTCCTCAAAACTGAACTAAAGAAAGTGGCCGAAAAACTAGATTTTCGGCTATTCCATCTCGTAATTGCTTAGACAAAAAAATGGATTTTATCAATTTGGACCAAAACTATGTGATATTTACCCAAAGCAAAACCCGTTAAGGGTTCACAAGAAGCTTTTCGGCCGTATGAAGTGGCGATATCAAACAGCCAACTTCTTTCGCCAAGTTAATCCCACGGGCTTAAAAGTTCAAACGTTACATGAAATAACTGAAAATTGCACAGCAAGCAATTTTCATATTTTCCATTTAACCATCGAACTTTTACTCGGTGGAACTAACTTGGCGAAAGAGCTTGGCGTTTGATATCACGACTTCGACCGGCCCAAAAGCTTGGTGGAAATCCTTAACAAGTTTTGTTTTGGGGAGACTTATTAACGCGCAAAAGTTGGCTTGAAGTCTTATAAGTGCACTGCTGGATTAAGTTTCAACTCTTCACGAGAGCATGTGATTAAAGCGCTTCATGTACCTAGAGCAGGGGGTCTTAGTGACGGGTAAGATTTACAGAAGTCGGCGGGAAGGGCGCATCTGAGCACGCACTGACATACAAAAGGGTCTTGTTGTTAGTTTTCCGTAAAAAGGGACAAGCTGACAGACGGCCCGACGGATTCCATTCCCGTCGAGACAAAAGTCGCCCATTTTCTTCTGCGATCGAACAAGTAATGTGGTTTATATTGGAAAGGGGTCTTCTTTACTTTCAGTTGCAATGAACGCCAATCCCAGTCATTCTTTCCCTGTTCGATCAAATTTCGTGGGTCTTGGGCCATATTTCAGACTGAACTGATAACTATGTTCAAAATTCATCAACCCATACACAACACATTCTTTTAAATTCCACACATATTCTTTTAAATTCCACACTTATGTTCGAAATGCCCATCTATGCAATTTTAATTGGATGAAAGATTTTTTTTAATGGTAAATTTAAAACTTCGCAACGATGGGAGACCATAGGTGTAACCTTACAGTAAACGCACGGCCGTGCTAACAACCTCTGCTCCTACCTTTTTTTTAAAAAAAAGACTGAACGTTTATGTATTGCGTTGGTGGCTAATTTTTTTCTCACTAGCTGGACCCGTGCATGCTGCACGATGATTGAATTTGCCGAACGTCGCTTCTCCCGATTTTAATGTATTGCCTCCCCCCCCCCCCCCTCCCGCAGAGACTCGCCCTCCTCCCCCCGACATGTGATTTCTCTCCCTCCTACTCTTCTTTCTCCCCCTTCTCATCTCTCCCTGGAAAAGTCAGGACATTCCCACGGAAACTTTGGTGTAGCCCCGGAAAAGTCACAACGAAGTTTATTTGAAGTCTAAAAAACCCAATCATTGTGAAAGCCAGCATTCAGTAAGCAAGTTAAGTCTGCTTATCAACGAAAGTCAAAACCTCGACAATGCCACATTCCACAACAAAATGAAGCGCATTTTCTTTATAATCGTTTCAATTGTAAATTTGTTGTTCATTTACCGAGTATCAACGGTCGCGCACGTAATGATTGTTGGTGCTGACTTTGAAACAATTCAGCGCAGCTCTGAAAGCCTGCATCTCCGGAAAAAAATAAGCTATTTTATCGTTAATGGCTGCCAATTTCGAGGCCTATTGCCCTCGAAATTAAGAATGCAGCTTTGTTGGTGTAAAACTATACGGGTTTAGCTGAAACACGGGGTCTTTAATTTTACCCATCAAGTATGAACCATTTTAGACGAAAGTTTGAAATAGATAACACGTGCACCAAGAATTGTTATGCACCGTAGCAAAGACATCACACACGTATGGGCTTGTAGTTTAGTTTTGTTTACAGAGCATAACGGCCCAATACACCATGAGCTCTCTCTAAAAACTACTTAAAACTACTTAAAACTACCTAAAGTTACAACCCGCTTGTAGTTTCCAGTAACTGTAATAAATAAATAAATAAATAAATAAATAAATAAATAAATAAATAAATAAGACATCACACACGCAAGAAAAATGAAAAAAAAAACCGTTTCTTTTAGTTGTAACGATAAAATTGAATTGTTGATGCTGCTACTGATCCTTGAGCAGTGCATCTTCGTCAGTTTGTACTGTTTTTTGATTCTAGTTTAGTATGTAAGTAGTTTTTAGACTGAGTGGGTGGCTTAAAGGCCGAGTGTTCTCAATAAAATATCAAATAACAAAATATCCTCGAGCGCTTACGGTATCAGGGTATTAATATAGCAGATTAGTTTACTAACACTTTTCAAAATTCAACATTGATTTAGCACATTGTCAACGCCTCAATTCTACTCACTCATTGCTTTGCTGAACGTCTATCATATCAAAAGCCAAAACTGGTAAAAGGAGCCGCCAAGTTCCGAATGGTGCGGCCCTTCAAAGGTGTGATATCAACACACCAAAACATTCGCCAAGTTAATCGCACCGCTTAATAGTTCGAAGGTTAAATGAAAACTAGCATATTGCTACTTTCGGTAGCAATGTTCAAGTTTTCATTTAACATCTAAAGTATTATTCGGTGCGGTGGGGATGTGCGGACTAGCTCTAGCTAGCTAGTAACTAGTAACACATTTACAACGTTATTGAGGGTCAGATTTTGCATTGAAAGTAGTTTAGCTGGCATTTCGTACACGAGTTAATTTTTGTCAGGTGGGTCATTGCTCTCGATTTCAACAACGATTTAAGCTTTTGTACCGCGTTATTATTTTTCCTCAATTAGCCGAAATGTGCTCAACTATGCTTCAGGATATTAGACACTGACGCTATGGCGTCGCGCTACAATGGTTTACAACCTCGACAATTGAATTGATGTGATGTTTGTTGCTTAACTTGGCGCGACACACTAGCGAGTGTTTAGATTTTGTTAGCATGAAACTTAACACCTGTTTATTGTTATAGCGGTAACTAACAAACTGCTATCTGGTATTTAGGCCATGGGCGAAATTTGGTTCATCTAGTCCAGCTCTTGAGCTGATGTGCTGTAATTTAGACAGCACTGACTTCAGCAGTGGCATATTTTAAGTGTCCATAATTCAAAATTATACTTTTCACGTGTTAAGGAAAAAAAATTCTCTAAGAAACCCTAATTTTTATTCAGTCCTGAAGCTGCAGTAGGCCTACAACCATGGCAGAATTGGGTGACGAGCAGTTTCGTCATAACTCCGTCGAAATGACTGTTGTTGGAGATCTGGGGCAAGGTGACAATAATGTTGTTTCAATGGCGACTGATTCCCATTCAGATGAATATTTCCAGCGGAAGATAAGCGAGGAACTCGTATCCCAGACGGTGCGCATGTACATCGGAAATACTGACGTCACCAAGGACATTGCGACGCCAGAAAGCGTCTCCATCCAAGATCTACCCGACGAGATGCTGGCTCACGTTTTCACCTACTTAAACATCAAAGAGCGCATTCGTAACGAGATTGTGTGCCGCCACTGGCGCTGGATTGGTAAGCACACGCCTTGGACTTACCCGACTAAGCTGGTATTTGCGCGTCATGCCGCAAAATCGTCGTTTAACATCCCCGTCACCGACTTGAACGACAACATCATGTTTTCACTTCTTTCACGCTGTGGCTCGTGCCTGAGGCACATAAGCCTCATGAGTAAACACAGTGACGATGTGGCTTTAACCAACAAATCTATAATGACCATCAGTCTATTCTGTCCTAATCTTGAATCCATCAAGCTGCATCTGAGATTGACCAGTGACTGCTTGGAGACGCTAGCGAGAGGCTGCCCCAATTTGAAGACCGTTAAGATTTTCAATTTGGACAACAACCGGCACGACGCCGGCATCGTGGCCATCATACGCAAGTGCCCCTTTTTGGAGAACCTGGAAGTGTCCTACGTGTCCGTCGCCGACGACTGGTTTGACGTGGTGAATCCCAAACTGCGTCAGCTCTCCCTGTCGGAATGCAGCATCACTCCAGTTGCCATGACGAACCTGATGAAACGATGCAAGGGTCTGGAACAACTCCAACTCGGATTCTGCAACTACATCGAAATGGACGAGGTGATTCTCTTCAAGGTGTGCGCCCACTTCAAGGACACTCTGAAGGTCTTGAAAGTTCAGTGCATCGACGTTGAAGACGACTTCGACTGGTGCCAGGGACTTAAGGGAATGCACAAGTTGGAAGAGCTAACTTTGGAGATGTGCACTTCGGTGGACGATAAGTTGATGGAAGTTCTCATAAAGGAGAGCCCCAAACTGAGACTTCTGGCAATTCCGGGAGCCCACATCACGGACGAAGGTGTCAGAATGCTCCAGGCGCTACCTTGGTTGCACACCTTGGACGTGAGTTGCACGAGCATAACTGGTGAAGGACTGGAAGTTCTAGCAGAACGTGGCATCCTTCAACAAATTTACCTCAAAGCCTCGGATGTCAGTGAGAAAAGCTGTTGTGCGTTAGCCAATCTCTGTCCGAATTTACAGCTACTCGACGTTACTGGTACGACCGAAATTACCAATGGTCTACTGAAAGTCTTCAGTGAAGCTGCCAAAATCCGGTTCTTCAAAAACATCGTCAAATTAGTCGTCGGCTGCACCTCTGCCATGAAAGACGATTTTGAGTGGGAGGGGTTAGACGTCGTGTTTGTTAGTCATTAACGGGTTGAGTGCATTAAAATAAACCATTGGGGACGGAATGAATCATGAAACATTACCCGGTTTTCTGAAACCTTCACGTTCATCGGCCAAGTGAAAATAACGGTGAACGCATAGTTAAATTTGTTGTAATATCAATATAAGCTGCGTTGTAACAAACTTGGCTCATTTCGAAAGAATACAGCCTTCACGAGAGACACGACGTAACACTTAATTCGGAGGAAATAAAATATAAATGATTCGAGTTGATATGGCAAGGACCAGAATTGTAACCCACGATCTGTTTTCGAAGTTAATGGTAGCACATGTGCTACAAATACACGAATGACTCATTAAAAATGAAGCATTTTTTAAAAGAATGAATACGTGTATTATTTAGTTATATTTTCATATACCATTTTCCATCTCGAAATCTAATTTGTGTTCAAGACAGAGTAAACGTGAATCCGTACCGAGCAAATTGGTGCCTCGCTGAATTCCTTTAATTCGTTAAATTGCAAACTTTTCAGGGAAAAATGACAAATTTTGCTCGCATTCAACTAGAACATACTGTAATTCTTGCGTTTTCCTTCCAGAAACTAAGGCAAATGTGATATAATGACTTATCAAGAAAGAAAATGGGTTATGCTGATTTAAAGCAGTCATTGGAGATAGGCTATTAATACCCATGCGAGTATCCTATACAAGATCTTGTAAGATCCTGTAAGTTCTTACAAGGATCCTGCAAGATTTTGGTACAAGATCCTGTAGGATCCTGCCAAATCCTGCAAGATCCTGCAGGATCTTGCTTTTTCTTGCACAAAGCAAGATCCTGTAGAATCCTGTAGGATCCTGCTGGTTCTTAGCAGGGTCCTGCAGGATCCTACAGGATCTTGCATAAGATTAGGTGCAAGATCCTATAGAATCTTGGTACAAGGTCCTGCAGGGTCTTACAGGATCTTAGGAGGATCCTACAGAATCTTGTACCAAGATCTTACAGGACCTTACACGATCTTGTAAGTTTTGCTCTTCTTGTAAGAACTTAAAGAACTTAAATGATCTTAAAGGATCTTATACAGGATGCTCACATGGGTATAAGAAAACTAAGTTGACTAAAATATTCTGAAGTATTCGGAAAACTTCGGGGACCTTCCTTAAATTGAGGTGATGCTAATTTCCCCCCTTTTCAAGCCACTTACCTCTCCTGTCACATTGTGTCCCTAACTTTTGCAATCTCCCCTAGAAAAAGATGTCGAAACTTTACCCATCCTTTGTCACCGTTGAAATAAAAAAATTACGTAAACTAACAAACCTCCCCAGAAAATGTATCAAACGTCGAGGCTCCCTCCCCTCCCGAATCCACGTTTGTCCCCTACGAAGAAGAAACAAATTCGCGAAAATTACAACTCTGAAGACGACACCAATCCCACCCCGGCAGAGATAATTTTAGGCTGGTTATTTTAGGCTGATGGTAAAATTGAATAAAATGTTATTGGAAACGAGGGGGGGGGGGAGTGGGGAGGAAAAATTACATTTATGAAAAATGTTTTATGCTATAAAAAAATACACAGCATAAAATACGTTCTATGTAAACTAAAAGACACCAATTTCACAAATTGTGTGACCCCTTCCCCTACGACGCGACTTCATTACGGACGACCCCTTTCAACTTCAATGCCCATCATTTCCACCACTTTTAAAACCCGGAAACGATGTCTATAATGACATTCCTGTTTGGTTCAAAATGCGAAGCCTATAGGTCGACTAACCGACCAATAAACCGTTTCTTCATTACCAAACAATCTTGAACCTTGCAAATGGATTTTTTTTCCTGTGGTTTCGTTAATTAAAATTAAAATTTTTATAGCAACAATAATTTTGATGAGAAAATTGAGCTGTTAAATGGCCTTTTTTTTTCACTGAAACAATTATTTTGATGTTGCTACGATTAGGTTGCTGTGACTTTGCAAGCAACGATCACTTGTGCTGAGACAAGCAACGATCACTTGTGCTGAGACAGTGCTTTGTAAGGTACTATCAATGGTTTCCACAATCAATTAGCTAACAATGAATTTCGTGTGTTTTCGGGGGCGCGAAGGTCAGTACCTCACTGCCCAATCCCAATTTCTATAGTATTCCTCCCCAACTTACCTCCTAAGCTTTTCCATAGTATCCTTTCCATCTGGACTAGCAGGCAATGGTGCCACTCCTTCCCCCCCCCCAAAAAAAAAAATTGAGTGTGATACTGGTAAAACTTGAAAATTGTATAATGTAATTTTAAAAAACGCTAAGGCTTGTCATTGGCGAGAACTTTGCGATGCATACTTTAAAAAAAAAGTTCCATGCGCCGCCCTGATTGGGAAAATTCTGGACCAGACGAAAGGGTACTCTTTCTGATCATTTCTCATCGAGTAGAAGTTCCGAAACTATAGATCACATACCGTTTAGTTCTGACTGGAAGAAATAAAAAGTAAAACTCTTACCAAACGGGACGGAAAGCCTTTTGTAAGAAAGGAATCGAACCCAGGACCTTTGGAATCAAAGGCCAAGGTCCTACCGCTGAGCCGATGAAATAAAAAACCGTCAGTAGGCCGTGTCAGTCTGGCTTAGCGGTATAGGACCCTGGCCTTTGATTCCAAAGGTCCTGGTTCGATTCCCCGCTCAGGCAGTCTGACATACAAGTCCAAAAGGCAACGTAAATAAGTTTGCATCCGTATTTATCTTACCAAAGCAGCCCACTATATGACACAACAGTTCAACATGTTTTAGCAGGTAATTCATTTAACCCCCCTTCGGATTCACTGTTGATTTTGACGCTTTGGGGATGAAGGCTAGTCTGCTAACAACCAAATTGCTAAAAATTGCGTCTCGGTTGATTATTAGTTAATGATGTGCATATATTTGCTTACACATTGGAGTCTTCGCAGAAGCTTACGCAAGGCACTTTATAATATTGGAAATTGTAGCTTGCTTGAAGCAATAGGCTGATATCCCTCCTGTGCAACAGCCTGTTATACCCTGAGCCAACAGAGCACATAGACAGTGCAGATAGATCAGTAAGTTAAATCGGACACAAAACCCACAAGGGTGAAAGAACCCGCCAAGTTTTCGCCATTCAAAGTAGTGATATCAGAGTAAAAGTGGCTGCCACCAAGTTTTCTACATGGCGTACCAAGCGTCACCCATGTACTGATCAAAAGGTGTTCAACTTGGAAAGTAGCGATATCAACCCCGCCAAAGAACAACCACCAAGTTAATCCTACCGAATATTAGTTTAAATAAGCTTGAGAATAAAAGGGTGAGGGAAGCTGGCCATCCATTCACAGTAGTGTCAGTAAGAAAGGGTGTCGGACGGTTTGGGAAGGTAGAGGGAGGAAGTTGTTTTCCGTTTTTCATGTGGCCATATCCTATTCCACGCTCCGCACTGGTAGCAGAGATGGAAGTGGGACACTTTTTCCGACCCATGACCCACTCGAGCCCAACCCACGACCCACTTGACCCACCTGATAAAGAACAAAATGTGATCCATCGTTCGTAACCCTTCCCACGCTACGAAAAAATAATACAGTATGCAAATAATACAGTATGCCATTTGGGTTTTTAGCCTTCTGGGGAAAACTATTTTTGAAATAGTAAGAAAAATTTAAAAGAGTACTAGTAAGACTACTGATTACCGTAAGATTGCCGCGGATTGGTGGGTGAGCGGTCTTGACCCATGACAGAAAATGTGACCCATTTGACCCACCGACCCATGGGTCAGTTCCATCTCTGACCGGTAGTGCTCCATCTGCCGTGTGTGCGTGTATGGATTAGGAAGAAACTCATTTCTTATGGCTTTGTAATGTATGCTGATATGCTATGCTCTCCAGAGAGCTTCATTCTTGCGGGAGCTGTATAAGATAAGGGCAGAGACAGGATGGCCAGCTTGCCTAAATTCTTCTCCTCAGCAACTTGTTGCACGATTGGCTGTCGCGTATGGACAACTATCCAATAACCACTGATAACTAGTTAGCTAATGTAGTTAGCCATGGATAACTACCCAGTAATCGTTTGGCTAGTCATCCTCCTCCTCCTTTACTACATGTGGTCTCGTGTATTTGTATTTGCGTATCAGGGGCTATCGGCCTTGCTTCCCAAGCTCCACTAAACCGTAAACCGACTAACCAACCCATAACTTATTCCTTGATTCTACTGTTTGTGACATATCCATGCGTAACTACGGCTTTTTAGATTATAGTTAAGCCCTAATGGCGAACATAACAGATATTGAAAACGATAGTGGTGACGTAGTTACTGCATTTGACGGGACAACAGATGGCTACCAACATCCCGAAATTAGGCCTAATGAGTTAAACGAAAAAGCCGTAAGTACGTTCACTTGTACAAACATTGAAAATGATATTGTAAGTGTGCAGTGTGAGTCGACAGTGAACAACTCTACCAAACCCGATGTTTTTTCTTTGCTCATCAACAACAAAAGCAAGGACAGGTTAACTGATGTCACAGAGAAACAGAACGAAATAGGAACCGGAACTCACGGTGCAGAACTAAGTTCTAAAAAAGAAGTAGTATTAAATACGAAAGACAGTGAAATCCTTGGGAAATTCGAAGGCATGGTGCATCCGGAAGAAATGGGCAGGGATAAGAATGTTTCATCCTTTAATGCAACAAAACAGAAGGACTTCCATTCTGAAGTTGGTGTAGAGACAAGTGCGCAAGCTATAGAAACTACAACTAATGCTGAACATAAGAGAGTTACAAATTGGGAGAATGGGTTCAGTCAGACTACGTCAATTCAAGATTTGCCCAATGAACTTTTAACTTACACATTTTCGTTCCTGGACGTTAAACAAAGAATTCAATTGGAATTAGTCTGCAGACGTTGGCAAGTGATTGGCCAGGAAATACCGTGGAGGTATCCAAGAAAACTTCATTTTACTAGTGAGTCCGCAATCACTTCTCAACACGTTCCCATTAATATGATCACTCACAAAGACATGTACTCAATTCTGCGTCGCTGCGGTTCCTGTCTAAAAGAGCTGGTCCTGTCTAATAAATGCAAGAGTAATATTCACTTAACGTCAGAAGCAATCATTATTATTGGACAGTGTTGTTCTAACCTAGAAATTCTAAAACTGGCCATTCCAGTGAATAACAGTACTTGTCTGCAGGCAATTGCTTTTGGTTGCCCTAAACTCAAAGTTGTTCAGATATCGAATTTTGGCAACACAAATCACGAAGAGGGAGTTCTAGGTATCGTGCGAAGGTGCCATGTGCTACAATCGTTAGAGGTTACGAATGTTCTTGTCGGCAGTAAGTGGTTTGACGTGGTGAATCCCGATCTCCGAAAGCTATGCTTGTCGAAGTGCACAGTATACTCGATGGCACTGAGAAATCTCACTGCTCGGTGCCACCGCGTGCAGCACTTGGAACTGCTATTCGTAGTGTTCACCGGGGATCTTGTTGATGGCAACGAGTATGGGTGCACATTAATCGACGCATTGTATCATTTCCAAGATAGTTTGAACACGTTGAAGTTCAAGAACGTCGATTTGGACTGGTATCGAATATTAGGGAATATAAAAAACCTGGAGGAACTTTCCCTAGCATCCTGCCGTTTTGTAGAGGATGACTTGATGGACCTTATTGCTAGGGAGTACAACCATCTAGAAGTTCTGGACATTTCTAACTCTGATGTCACCGATGGGGGCTTAATCAGTCTGGCAGCTCTGCCATCTTTGAAAAAGTTGGATGTTAGTTACACCCACATTGCTGGAGACGGTCTACAGGTTTTAGCAAGAGTCGGAAATCTCGAAGTGGTAGTGATGCAAGGAATGGAAAATATCGTGGAAGAAAGTGTTTGTTGTTTAGCAAAGCTTTGTAAAAACCTGAGCGTTCTTGACGTGTCGGGGACAATTCGAATAACCAAGAAACTAGTGTTGTCATTTTGCGATGCTCTCAAGACAAGAGATCTTAAGGGACCTGTTATGTTGTTTGTTGGAGACACATCTATTAGGAGAAATGTGGAAACGTGCCCTGGTCTGCAACTGCTCTTAACTTCAAGTGCGTCAATAGACAGACTGTCGTAAGGTAATTGTTTGGTGGTTAGGGGAGTTCAACGGTATATACACACTGTTCAGTGAAAGGGGTTGTTATGACGGAGAATGATAGGTGCGAATTTTGTAATTTTTTTTATGAGTCTGCTGTAATGTTGTCCAAATAGTTTCCCATATCAGCACGTCGTCAGTTATCGAATTATCTGTTGCTAGCTGCAAGTATCAAAAACGCAGCAGACATTTCGCATTAATGACTGACATTGCGAGAAGTTGTTAATAAAGCCAGATATGCATAAAAAAAGTGTAAAAACGCGAGCTTAGCCTCTATTTTGACATCAATTTTTACAGTGCTGCTATGCGTTTCTCGCAGTATAACCTTTCACCACACGACTTATGAACGATTCTTATTATACACCTTTTTTTTATATATAGGGGGTTCCCGGAAATACATATAATGACAAACTTTAGGTGGTTAGGGGACAAAGAAACGAGCAACTTTTGCTAATAAACTCATGTCTGCAAATGAACTGTTATCGTGATACAGGATGTGAAAGTTTAAAGGGTCGAAGGGTTTTAGCGAGCGTTAACCACACCCGGTCATCTGCCTGACGAAGCCCTAAGGCCCTATGTCTGCAACACCCGGAATGGATTCTCAGGAGGTCATCCACTCAAATACCAATCGGGGCCAATGCTGCCAATGCTTCGGTGATCTGACGAACCGGTGTTTCCAGCACTGCAAGGCTGCGGACGTGAAAGTTTGCATTGTTAATGCAACAATGACATATCAGAGAGACACAAATTGGTACACGGTCACAGCGGTTTAGGTGCTGTACAATGGTGCAGTACCAAACCCATTATTTTCATCTGAAGGGGCACATGGGGTAGGGGTGGTGGGGTATCAACCCCAGTATCCCACACTCTTGTAGGTCGGTAGTTTTTCTGTAGGAACATAATGGGTTTGGTACTGCGCCATTGCACAGCACCTAAACCCCTGTGAACGTGTACCAAATTGTGTCGTGATGTGTTTCGGCGTTTCTGATATTTTGTCATTGTAGCATTAGCAATGCAAACTTTCACACCCCTGTATCTCGATAACAGTTCATTTGTGGACATGGGTTTATTAGCGAAAGTTGCTTGTTTCCTTGTCCCCTATAACCGCCTAAAGTTTGTCAGTATATCACATGCAGGGCAATATGTCACATGCAGGGCAGTGCCTCCACTCAAACTGGCACATGTTTTCATCTCTGACGACACCCTTAAGGCCGACATTTTGAATCAGGCTTTTGCGTCTAACGCAACCATTGACAACGGTAAACTTCCTGCTGTCATATTCTCATTGAAAAAATTAAATTTCTCCTGCAATGACACTGTTAATTTCGACATTACCTCGGTTAAAATAACTTTAAACAACTTAAATCAGAGCCCTGCGGTGGGGCCCGATGGTTTTTCGGCTTACTCCTATAAACAAATTGCTTACAAAATTGCTACCCCGCTTGCCCGTATTTTTAATCTTTCTTTTCATTCTGGCATTTTGCCCAAATCCTGGCGCACTGCAAACGTTGTTCCAGTGTTTACGAAGGGTGATCCTTCGGACCCTGGTAACTATCGACCAATCGCACTTATGGTAGTGCCTTGCAAGGTTATGGAGTCTATTGTTAAAACCTTTATGGAAATGTACCTTCTGGAAAATGACATTCTTCATAGCGACCATTACGGTTTCCTTCCGGGCCGTTCTTCAACTTGTCAGCTATTGGCCTGTCTTGACCTGTGGACTAGCGCTCTTGATCTCGACGTCCAGACTGATGTCATCTATTTCGATTTTCAAAAGGCTTTTGAGTCTGTAGTACACTCGAAGCTGCTTGCTAAACTTGAGTGTTTGGGTTTTACGGGTAAACTAATGGCCTGGGTGTCATCTTTCTTACAGGGTAGAACCCAACGAGTCCTTACAAATGGTTCAACCTCTTCCTGCAGTGCAATCTTGAGTGGTGTACCACAGGGATCAGTCTTGGGTCCGCTCCTGTTCCTTATTTATTTAAATGACCTCGACTGTTCCTATGACTCATCCAACATCTTCCAATTTGCCGACGACTTGAAGTTGGGCAGGTCTCTTCCGGCAGGTTTGTCTAACTGTATGTTCTTGTCTGTTGACATTAAGTATGTTCTGGACTGGAGCATCGAGTGGCAATTGCCACTCGTTTTACGTAAGTGCCAGACGATTCATATTGCACCAGACCGATATGATTTTCAATACTGTTTTGGAGACACACAGCTGCCCACTGTTCGTGCCGTCAGAGACCTTGGTATCTACCTTAACTCTGATTTAAAGGCATCCCATCACTGCGATGTAATCACAAAAAATGCTTTTCGCAAGTTGGCTGTTGTAAATCGATGCTTCATATCTGGTAGCATCCCATTTAAGGTCTGGGCCTTCCAGGTTTTCGTACGACCTATTCTTGAGTAAGCGAGCCAGGTGTGGTCACCCACTTTCTTAGGAGACACTGATAAAGTTGAACGTGTACAGCGCAGGTTTACCAAGGGGCTACCCGGTTTCCAAAACTTCCTTATGACATTCGTCTGGAATGCGCGGGCCTGGAGTCGCTGGAGGGAGTCGCTGGAGCTGCGCCTTCTTCGTGCGGACCTGCTTCTTACCTACAGGATTGTTCATGGGTTACTTTCCGTCGATTTACCCTTTTTCGAACTTCATTCGTACAAGGCCACACGCGGGCATTCATTTAAGTTGGTGGTCCAGCCGGCTCGCACCGAGTGTCGTAGAAGATTTTTCTCGCATAGGGTCACAATGGTCTGGAACTCCCTTCCCGAGAATGTGGTCTCTGCTCGTTGCCCTCAACAGTCAACACTTTAAGACCTTATACTCAGGGCATGCAATTAACACAATTTCCTTAAGCGTAAGAGCTACCGCTGACTTCATTTAACCATGGGACCAGTGTAAGTGGCACCTGCCCTTCTGTCCTCCCAGTCACAATCGTGGCAAAATCACTATTATTATATTTCCGGGACACCCATTATATACCTTGGTCGATGGTGAAATTCGATTCTGTGTACACCACTCTTGCATTCGACCACTGTGACCACTCGGCTGTCCCTGCTCACCGTGTTCGGAGGGAACCTCGCAAAGCTCCGCAGAGCATCTTGGGATTTGAATTTTTATTCCTCTTGATAGGTTGTAGGATACCATTTGGCGGCAATAATGAGAAAGAGCTCGAAATATATATACAGAGTAGCCATCAAGTGCAGGTGAGCGACGAAATCACGACGTTTCGATTCCTAGATCGGAATCGTTTTCAAGTGAAGGGTCAAAAACATGTCAAACAACAACAGCAAAAATCAACAAACCAAACAGCACTACAGCTGGGTCACGGTTCGGAAAAGATACCTAGTCACCAATATTACAGCTAGTGCGGCAACTAGCCATTCTCAGTTGGGGTGCAAGGGCAAAATATTCCCTCCCCCCCCCCAAAGAATGAAGAATTTCGGCGTCGAAGTGGCTGTTCAGATAAAACAATGTTTCGGTCATCGCGGAGTTTTGGCATTTTTCAACCCCACCTGCCTTCTGGGGGCCCGGGGAAAACACAGTAAAAACGCAGTCTCTCTCTACAAAATCATGAGGATCTATTTGTAGTTTTTTTAGGCATTAGACCACATTTACATGGTATCTCCGTCTATTTCATATCGACTTTACTGTTCGGAAGGCCACGGACTGTGGTTGGGGTCTCCCTCTGCCAGTACGGGACCAGAGGCAGTGCTCCTTCTTCCATCTGCCCCGGCCCCCCCCCCGCCCAATCCTTCCCCATTGCGGCACGGAAGTCATGGAAATGGAAGCTTTGGTTTTATGTTTACGGTTTTTTTCCGTACCTGGCATAAGGCATTAATTTTTAACGCCAAAAACTAATTTTATTAAAAAAATTTGACGTTTCATTCGTCAACGTAGCGGATTAATTAATACATAATTCTGCAAAAAAGGGGACAAAAATTAAGCTTGCCTTTCATAAATGTTATTTTTTTTTCAATTTTTTTTTTTTACATTGAAAAAAAAACTCTGCATTACGCCACGCACAAAAGTAAAAAAAACAAACAAATCCAATGGTTGACACTGCCAAAACGTGCTTACGGCTTCTAATGACATCAGTCACAAGAGCAAAAGAACGAAGAACTATAACTGATTCAGTGTAACTTAGCATTTGACCAAATGTTGGAAGTCAATAATTTTAAACCAAAAGTTGGAAGCATTCAACGTTGGAAGTTAATAGTTGGTTGGATTAACTTGGCGAAAGAGCTTGACGTTTGATATCACCACTTCAAACTGCGAAAAAGCTTGAAGGGACCTCTTTAACAAGTCGTGTTTTGGGGAGATATCATATTTTTTGTGGTCCGTCCATATTGTTTTTTATATTTATTATTTAGTAATTGCAAGATGAAAATCCGGATGGGTTTGCGTCAGAATGTTAACATGTCTTAAGACTAGTCACATTATTTAAAAATGGGAAAAGCAACAGTTCTTCGTTTCGATCTTTTGTTGTCGTGTTGCTCATACTCGTATACTGTAAAGCCATACTTTTGCAACGAACGGGATCTTGTAAGTCGTCCCTCGAACGCTCTATCCGTCCTTGGATACCGTTCAGGAGAATTTATGACGAAAACGACTTATTAGATCCCATTGTTGCAAAAGCGCGGCTGTAAGGTATTTATGACCATACTTTATTTTTCACCTTCTCTGCTGTCTTCGTCTTTCGATGGCGATGTTTATTGTTGAAATGGTATGGTGTGTGTCGCGGTTTGGTTGAAGTTGTGTGTTTGGTTAGGTATCGTCAACAATTGTTGGGTGCTTGATTATTGTTTTGTGTTCGGCTGCGTCATATGCTTTTAGTAAGATGTATGTTCAATCATTCCGACGATGTAAGTTTTAGCCAAGTACTCTTGGACTCCATAAAAACGTTCGAAACGTGAAAGACGAACAAGTCAACAGTTTTGGAAAGGTCGTGTTGATGAATTTATTGCAACTTCAAGTATACAGACAGTGTTAATAATATAATAACTTTTTCGAATACGATTGTGACAAGGTATTTGATTGCAGTACAAGCTTAAGTTTTAATTTCACAGTTTTTTTTTTCATTAATTGTTTGGTTTATGCTATGAAAACTGCAGTGCTATAAGTTAAAGTGGCACTGCTATCTCCGACTGAAAGTCTGCAGAATCTGGCAACATCTAGTGCTATCTAGTGTCTAGCACTTGCTTACACAAAGCGAAGGAATGCACCACGGCATTTTTTTTAACGAAACTAACAACCCACGACCTCCTTTATTATTTAGTGACAATTTGGTACGTCCTCGTGCACCTGGGAGCAAGATGTAAAGGTTAACAATATCACTGCCGCTAGATGGCACCATGATATTTTCGTTTCAATCGGGTGAGTGCCACTTTACGTTAACTTATTCGAAATCATCTTATGAGATGGACCATTGTTTAAAACTCGTAGCGAAATCAATTTATCAGCTAAACCATTGTTTAAAAGTGAGATACGAAAAGGGATATATCGTATGACTTTTAAACAATGTTATCACCCAATTTCACGATCTCAGTCCTCCTTTAACAATGGAACACGACGATATTGCAACAATGGTTTAGGACTGAGATGCAAAACCAGGAGTGATATCGGATATCACGCCTGGATATCACGCCTGCTTATGAATTAAATAACATCATGCTTGCTCCAGATGTTAAAAGGGACGTTACAGCCTTGATTAAAATTAAGAACAGCACCGTAAAGAGCTAGTTTTTCTTAAGCAAGAAAAAAATGCTTTCGTTTTATTTATTTCATTTTTCTTGTAGCACGAAAACATTACGACACTGAACTGTAAAGGTTATTTACGATTTAAAATTACAAACGTCGTCACTGCCTTCATTAAAATTTAGAACAGATCCTTCTTACCTCGTCAGTTTGAACAGTGCAAACTTTTGTTGGTGGGTAGCTCTCACCCTACCCGACTCCCGTTGTTCTCTCCTACGCCCTTTCACCCCCCCCTCCCCGCCACTCCGCAAAAATCGTGACAAAGCCTAATGCTAGCCATTCTCAGACAAACGTCTGTCATTGGTTTTCATTACTTTTAATTTATTTATTAAATGTGGAGCTTTTCAACTTGAATTACAACCTATTACACATTGAGTATACGTTTATTTATCACTAATCGAGCCCATTTGTCTCTCCATCCTATAATTACACGTTTATTGTCTTACCGCTTAACTGTTCCAGATTCCGAAAGCACCCACCATCGCACAACGAACGAATACCCAATTAGCCAACAAAGGTTCCCTGCCTTTATTTCTGTATTGTTACTCGATTCCGAAGTGCCCCCATCACCGCCCATACCGCGGAAACCCAACGCCGAATAGTCCCTTCAAACACCTTCTCCTGAAAAAATTTAAAGAGAAGTTGTCTGAATGGGCTGGTCGTCGTTGAGTTTCCGCGGTATAAACGGTGATGGGGCACTTCGGAATCGAGTTACAATCAATAAACACGAGCACAGGAAGGAATAACAATGCTGCCAACAATGACATCTTTGTCGCATTGTCGACCTTTCTGACGTCTTTGTTGCGCGATTCATTCTTTGTTGTGCTATTGTTGTCGGATCGTGAAATTGGGTGATAAATAAGTTACCAGCCACTTTCCTCGGAGAGATACAACAATGGCTCGGCCCTGCGGGCATTGTTACATCCACTCCTCGGAAAGGTGGCTGATAACCTATACAAAACGGCAAAAGTATACCACAAGCCATGGCTGTTTGCAGTGCCGTGCATATCACGTGACTGGCCTAGTCCAATCAGACGGGCCAAACAGCCGTTGTTCTCGTTCGTCATTGGCTAATTCTTGGTGACGTCACGGCAAACGAACTTCATGTTTTTTAGTTAAAGGCACATAAATCCCTCCGTTCTGGCCGCTTTACTCTCCATCGCCTACGCTAAAATATAGTTCAAACGACCGCAGCGCGCATTGCTCTACGACACTAGTCAAACTCATTTCGGGGCCGCTGCAACGTGACACATTGTACGACCAAGTCGCAAACATGAGCGAAGGATTAATTATCCTTCCTCCAGGGCCGCGGCTTGCCAGCGATGTGGCGGGAGTTAAATACCGCTCGGACCGAGCCGTTTAAAACAAGCCTAATAACATTCACGCGCCACTACTGACATCTGCATCGTACCCTTAGACCGGCAAATGAAAGGTAAATCAGTTTATATAAAACTATTTCCGGTAATGTATCGAGTGAAACTGTTAAAATATACCGGAGGGAGTTATGTGCCTTTAAAGCGAACTTCATGTTCGTTGTTGTACGCCTACGAAGATGTTTTTTACGGTTGTACATTGCAGCAAAAATGCTAACTGCCCTTAAAATAAAGGGCGTACATGAAGTCACTTTTGCACTGCATAACTTCCCGATTCTCTCATCTTTAAGTTTTCCTATTATTCTTTGGTCTCTGCTTCACGTCTTGGCCGCCAGGAGCAGTGCTGGCAGCGTTCGGAGTGAGCGACACGAAGTCTTGGATGTCGTTACATCGATTTTAAACTGTGTAACAGCTTGCTATTGGACCTTGAATTATCGCTGATGAAATTAGCTGATGTCGGGAAGAAGGAAGGAACTATTCCCTCGATTCCCTCCCCAATCGATGACAAATGATTAATATTGATGGGAACGAAGCCGGAAGTTAGAAAAGCGAGAGCAGACAGAAAGGCGGGTGAGAAAGCCAAGCCGGGTGTGGCATTTTAAACCGCAAAGTGTAGTAAAATCTTTCCAAAACAAAACTAGTTAAGGATTCTCGCCAATATTTTTTTTTTCTGTGCGAAGTCGTTACATTACAAGTCGAAGTATTCGCAACAAGTAATAATTTAAAGGTTTTGGGAGAGGTCGGTCGTTATTGGGAATGAAAATGGGCCCCTTTTTACCCAAAATTTCTGAAGAATTTTAATTTCTATGTTTTTTGTTGTTGTTGCTATTTGCTCACCGGATTGTGTGCATAGCAGGGTTTCTACCAAAACACCACATTGAAAATTCCTGGCTTTTTTGTACTTTTTCCTGACTCACTGGCACTTTAGAGAAAACTTGGAGAGTGGCTGCTCCCCGCTAAGGGCGGGGGAGATTGAGGCTTAATGGCGCGTCGACAACTTGGTCATTAGCGCCAACCTCAGTCACAGGGCAGTGGTCCGGGTTGCCACTGCACCACACATTATAGAGATATTATTCAAACCTCTAATCTAAATCTTGTCATATATCTGTACCTCCTGCAAAAATTGAAAAACACCAGACAGGAGGACAGACTTATCACCCAATTGACGCGCAATGTCATACGGAAGATGGAAACGACGACGAACACCATCAAGATGGCGACAATCAACAAGCAAGTGTCGGACCGTAAGTGGCCGTCGACACCAATAACATTCAGGAGGGTCAAACCCCCGCAAAAGGAAACAGCGAGTAAGTCGGGTGTGACCAATGCGCAAACGGGCCAACACAACCTCTTCACGGCGACACTCCGAGTGCCATTCCTCGACAGTGCCTTTAATAGCTCGAATTTATTACCGTCCTCTCTGTCCCACAAGGCTTGCCAAACAGCGTGTAACCTCAGACGCAGAGCTGGAATGGCGTCTGAGGAACAAGGCTGAGATCCCTTCGAGAGGACCAGAAAGGGCCCCTTTCGCTGGAGAATCAGCTTGCTCATTCCCAGCTAAGGGTTCTGTCGTGTGAGAAGCACTTCCAAACGCATAATATAACGTGTCTGTTATGCCCAACTAGGCCTAACAAACAAGCAAAACAAAGCAGAATCAAAATTAACAGATACTATGTGTTATCCAAGTGAAGTTCGAAGTATTTTTATTTTACCCAACATTAGCCTATTTATAAGAGAAAATAATATCGTCTTCACTCACCAGCGGTGAAAATTTCTGACGCAACATCCAATTCCTGACTTCCTGACCTACTTCTAAATTTTTTGACTTTCCTGACTGGTAGACACCCTGCATAGTACGTATATAATACGTGCGTTTGTAGGAATGGGCCTTTAATTGTAGTCAAGGCCTCGCCGGGGATCCCGATTTGAAATTCACGTTCTTGAAAATTACTTACTGGTACTGCTTAATTTTCGCATGTTTTATTTAACATCATTGCTGGGATTTTCTTGGCATTGGTTTCACGACTTCACACGGCGAAAACACGAGGCGTGAATTCTTAGCACCTGTTTTCGACAGGTACCGCCGTATTTTTTATGTTGATTTGCAGTTCATTGTTGTGATTAGACCGCCGATTTTTATTAAAAAAAAATTAGTACAGGTGAAACAGAACCTGACTGGCCATAGTGCCATTCGCCAATGGCACATGGGCCCTCCCATAGTTTCGTAAGGGAGCTTTTTAGTTTTTACAGTTACAAGTGAAATTATTGTTTTATTGCATTCTTTTTTTTCCCGTTTCCGTTATGAACTTCCTAATTGGTCTTGAAATCTAGTCCCTTCCCTGATCATTTCAATTTTATAGTAGTCTTCAAATGACTACAACTACCTCGCACAGTTGTAATTTCACCCCCCCCCCCCCTTGGGGGGGGGGTGGGGGGGCGCGTGCAGGCACTGGGCCCCCGGGGTGCCAATCCGGGCCGTGGTGAAATCGTACTTCCATTAAACGCGTCTGTATGCTTTTTCCTAATATTCTAAAACAAACACTCGTCATGGCACAGTCCCCAGAGGCTACGACATTGTTTGTTTATTCTTTTAAGCAGTTTAATATTTAATTTAAAATCAATTCTTGCCGTCGTTACTATTTGTTGTTAAACAAACACTTAATGCTTATATTTCTTTATTGAATCAGGCGATGATACAGGAAACTCTGTCTCGAAAATGATATTAGAAAACAAAGCAAACTCGCTTAACTGAGCCGAAGTCAAAACAGGCAATGAACACGATAACCTTTCCTGTGTGGTTTTAGATACCTCAGTGTTGCTGAGTGTTTAGTTCACGTGAAACCTTACTGCTCTATTCAACCACTACAAAATCAATTACTGCAGCTGCCAATTTGCCAAAGAAAGCACTGTTCATTTAAAAAAAGGTGAAGAAACTGTTAGGTAAAGGAGTGTTTAGTACAGTGCAGAGCAATACTACAGTGTTGTGGCGTGTTTAGGCCACGTGAAACCTTATTACTCTATCCAACTACTACAAAATCAATGTATTAAAAACCATTGCAGCTGCCAAAAAAAAAAAACAGCTACTCATTAAAAAAAGGTGAAGAAACTGCTATGTAATGCAGTTTTTAGTACAGTATAAATCAGATTAGAATCAAGCTTTCAAAAAATTTGACGTCTGGACAAAGAAGGAATAATTTATGGCTATTATTGATTGTGTTTAGATTATCGAGTAATGC